>JALPBZ010000041.1:0-121578 GCA_026538355.1 Cryptococcus sp. GC_Crypt_5
TAGCTGTTCCCACGACGTCGCGCATGCGCAATCCCGTGCCTCCGTCACCTCTATCAAAAGTCCAATCGGTCTCTCCTGATCGCCATGCCGGTCTTCTCCATCAGCAGCAAGCGACCCCGAATGCATTGGGTGCTACGGCTCTTGCTACGCAGAGCAGATCGCTCAGTCCTCCTGGGCAAGGCGCCTTTGCTATCCCCCAATCGTCGCCGTGCTTCATCCATTCCCATCTCGACAAGCACGGCTCGCTCCACGATTGGCTCAACAACAAATCGTCGCATGGCCCTGGCTCATCGTCAGGCGCATCAGTCTCGAACTCAACCGCAAATGCCTCGTCATCGACATACAAATCCCACGCACACGGCGTTGGCAATGCAACCAAGCCGTCTCGCCAGCCATTGTCCGGCCGTCATACACAGAATCACCAGAGTAGTAATGGATTCGGTAGTTCGCACCACGAGCCGGCTTCAGCACACCATTCGACGCAACACTATACCCATTCTCATCCCGGTAGTCCTACGGGGTCCCGCATCACATCGCCAAAGATGAAAGGCACATCATCCAGTGGATACGAGTCAGATCAGTCCAGCGTCAACGGTGCGACAGGCGGACTGGGTGGAAGTGCTATCTTGGATGGGGATCTCATCGATGACGACGAAGAAGCTGGAAGCTTGACAAGGCAGCTCGCTGAGACCGCCCAGGGTGTGCGCGAGATGAGCAAAGAGCTAGGTATGTCATCAGTCCGTTCCCTCAGCAAATGAACTGTACATGCTGACCCAACGCTTTCGACAGGCCGCACAAGAGTCCGCTCGAAGATTCAACATGTGCTCATTGTGACGAAAGCCCGTGACAACCGTCTTATCAAGTTGACGCGGGAGCTCGCCATCTACCTCATGCAAAAACGACCTGCGACCTCTCCAGACGGCATGAACCGACCTCACACCGATGGAAAAGATCGCGGAATGGTAGT
Organism: Cryptococcus sp. GC_Crypt_5; assembly: GCA_026538355.1. Classification (NCBI taxonomy): domain Eukaryota; kingdom Fungi; phylum Basidiomycota; class Tremellomycetes; order Tremellales; family Cryptococcaceae; genus Cryptococcus; species Cryptococcus sp. GC_Crypt_5. The sequence goes on from JALPBZ010000041.1 coordinate 968, forward strand.
CTATGTCGACGCCCAGCTCCGCACTTCCAAGCGATTCGATGCGGAAGGCCTCAAGAGGGATTATCCTGATCTTTTCCGACCTCTTGCGAGGCGGAGATCATCTTCTTCTGCTTCTGTCAACACGCTTGGAAGCCTGTCGACCTATCCCTCAAGTGCGAGTATGGCAGACTTCTCGCGCAGGAACAAGGATGAAGGGCAGCTTAGATACTGGACAGCGGAGATGTGCTCGAACTCGCCGCATTTGTTTGATTTCGTTGTCACGGTAAGTCGGCGATGTGTTCGATGTGTTTTTGCTAGTTCAAGCAGCTTATCGTATTCTTTTTAGCTCGGCGGCGATGGCACGGTCCTCTTCACATCTTGGCTGTTGTAAGCTTCATGAGTTATCTGAACGTATATATCAGTGTTGACCTTACCTCTAACAGCCAACGGATCGTACCTCCCATCCTGCCATTCGCTCTAGGCTCTCTCGGCTTCTTGACCAACTTCGACTTTGCTCAGTACAAGGAAACAATGGACAAAGTTGTTGACGATGGTATCCGCGTCAACCTCAGAATGCGGTTCACTTGTACGGTTTATCGAGCCGTCGCGCCTGAAGAAGCTGCGGCGCAAGCAGCAGCGGGCAAAGGTGGGAAAAGACGGAAAGCTATCAAGAAGCCTGGAGGGGAGATCCTCATGAGCTGTGTGGACAAGAAAGGCTGGGAGTCACTAGAGGGTCCTTCGCCGCTGTCGGCATCTACGGATCGGGAAGCGGAGGACAAGGAAATCATGTGTTTCTCGACCAGACCAGTGGAGCAGTTTGAAGTGTTGAACGATCTGGTGGTTGACCGAGGACCTAGTCCCTACGTCAGCCTGTTGGAAGTGTTCGGTGAGTTTCACATCACATTGATTTGGGACAGTTCTTAGCTGACTTGTGCAGGTGACGAGCATCACTTGACGACTGTGCAAGCAGACGGTCTTACCGTTTCCACGCCGACTGGCTCCACGGCTTATTCCCTCTCTGCCGGTGGTTCCCTTGTTCACCCACAGATACCAGCGATCCTCATCACGCCCATCTGCCCTCACACTCTATCTTTCAGACCGATGTTATTACCTGACAGCATGGAATTGCGGATCTGCGTGCCGTACAATTCGCGAAGTACTGCCTGGGCGAGTTTCGATGGGCGTGGGAGAGTAGAGCTCAAACGTGGGTTCTTCTTCGCTTCAATGCTTACAAGAGAGGAGGATACGTTCACTGACAGTAACGCAGAGGGAGATCACATCAAGGTCACAGCATCCAAATACCCCTTCCCGACCGTCTGCGCGGACAAAGCATCAACAGACTGGTTCTCATCCATTTCTCGTACACTCCGATGGAACGAAAGGGAGAAGCAGAAGTCCTTCGTTGTTGTCGAAGAGGAGCATGACCCGCCTCCCGACAAAGGTCACGGCAACAAAGAGAAAGAGAAGGAGAGAAAGAAGGACGATCATCGTAAGCTCGAGCAACGAGACCAGCAGGCGAAAGAAGAGCAGCAAAACAAGACGAACCATGATATCAAGGAGCAGACGGCTGAAGACGAGGAGCTTAATGAGGAGGACGAGGAGGATGAGGAGGATGAGGAGGACGAAGAGGAAGAGGATTTTGACATTGACGAGTGAGCAAACTCTTCAAGGGATGCTGGAAATTGAGCTGATGACGGATCGCGTTCGCAGCAAATCCGGAGGCGAGACGGCTCCCGCATCGCCGCCCACGCCGCCAACAGTGCACTTTGATGGAACATCGCAAAAAGAGTCAACGTCGTCATTGCACAGCCACAAGAGCGGGGTCGAAACGCCCAGCAGATTCGCCACGCCTTACACTGGTCCCCCGCCTCTATCCCAGCGGCACCTGGTGGAAGCGTTGCATGCTGCCGAAATCCGGGAAAAGGAGAATGAGAATGGCCAAAGGGATAATATCCGTTCTGAGGATAGTCGCGAATTCAGAGTGGAAAATGGCCAGCATCTCATCCCTCCCGGAAGATCGAATCTCGCTTCTGCATCTGAGAGGGAGGATGAAGGTGAACACTCCACCAAATTGTCGGACCAAAAGACTCCGCGACCATCAATGAGTCATCATCATCGCGTATCGACTCAACGAGTGCGTTCAGCACAATCGCAGACCCAGACCCATCATCATCATTCGCATCATCTCGATGCCCCGCTCCTATCCCCCGGCGGCACTAGAACAGCAGAAGGGAAAGCCAAAGCATTCGCTTTCTTCGGACAGGTGAGTGATGAACTCTTTCATCGCTGTCAAAGTCAAGTAAATACTGATGCTTGATGCGGTGGCAGGATGACTCGGCTTCGGATATGAGTGACGATCATTCGGATGGATAAGAATAGACTTTTGCGTTCATACGGATTAACGAGATCATGAGGTGTCGGACTTTCGTTGCGTACTGGAGTGATCATGCATTTTGAATGCTCTTCTGGCATCGCATACCAGCTTCAGATCGTTTCATCCAGCTCGAGCAGCGTTTCGTTTGTTTCAGCGTTGACGTCCTTTGAGCTTGGCGTGAGACGTACGAAAGGAAGGATGAAACGTCGAATGCGTCTGGTGGGTGCGGGATGGGAGATGGGAGGGTCAAGTGGAAAAAGTGGGAATGACAGTTGGTGCTTGTAACAGCCGACTAGCTGAGTGATGTGCTATCTGACACGGGAGGAGGATACAGCTGATTGATCCTCTGATACTTATCCATACTTATTGCTCCCATCACTGTTGTCCCTATAGTAGAAAGTACGGGATAGTACCGAAGAACGAGCGGTTGGCGCAAACATCCAAAAGAAGCTTAGATGAGCAATGGCCCCGACTGCCAAATCAGGCCGCCTGCGGGGTCCTCCTGCCCAACAACCTGTGCCGGGAAGAGGTTCAGAGTCAGAAACGGAAACGGAGTCAGAGTCGGAGACGGACAGCGAGACAGAGACAGAGTCAGAGTTGAGCTCGCCGTCTGACGAAAGCGATGGAGAACGGCAAAGACCGCAGCGGAGTGCGGTAGATCCGCGGAATAAGCGCCGTGAGACGGGAGGAACGAGAGAGAAGGCAGGGAATGAGGGTTCGTCTCGTCCGCAGGGCGGGAGAGGGATGGCTCATGCTTCTCGAGGTGGCAATGAACAAAACGCAAGTCTAGCCGGTGCTGCTCGTGCTCCAGCTCGAACAACTCGAAGAGAATCACGACCGAGCTCTCCGACCGAAACCAAGCGCGAACGACGTGACGCGAATGCAAATGAGAAAGCACCGGTCAAAAATCAGAGCAAGAACAAGAACAAAGATCAGAGTAAGAGTGACGCCCGACTAACGCGCGATGCGTACCATAAACGCGGAGACCAAGTACACGGCGCCTTTCACCGGCAACCAGCAGGGTACTCTTGCGGATGTGGATGTTGCGCTCCAATCATCACGGGCTGGAAGACATTGTGGCGAGCGAGGATATGGAGGTTGATCGCGCAGTATATGCCGTATCTCTTGGCGGTGGCTCTGATCGTCTGCGCTGGGATCATTGGGGCTAGTGGACCGTTGATCAGTGGGGTCAGTGGGGGAGGGTGGTACGTTGTGCAATTCAGCAGTAGCAGTACGAGTACTGGGAGCGATGGAGATGGGGATGATGACAGTACCTCGAGTACTTCAGATACTTCGGGCGCAGTCTATGGAGCTTGGGGATGGTGCGAGAGTCAGGGTGTCAGGTGAGTCCCGTTTGTAGCGTGACTCTGAGTGTGGCTGAAAGGGCAGAGAGCTGACACGCCGCCTCACAACTCCTTCAGCTGCAGCTCCCTGCAGCCCCTATACGCTGGTCCAGTCGTGAAGTACTTCCCAAGCTGCTTCATGCCGCTCTTACTCGCCGCAATGGGATTATGTGAGTGTGGGACTGGCTATCTCGTCCACGACACACACCTTGTGGCATACGCCATTTCATTTACTGTATACATATACTACGAGCATAGGAGAAGGCCAAGCTGACTCGTCTCTCTCTCGCTCTAATAACTCTACTCTAAAGTGGCGATCATCCACCTCCTCATTCTGGGCTATATAACACTCATAATCCGCTTCCCTCTTCACGTCTACTGCGGCTGCAGCAGCGGCACCGGACGTGGCAGCGCCGACCTCGAATCGCAATCGCAGTCGACCTCCAGCCAACGCAAGAAGGTCAAGTATACTCTACGATCCCGCAAAGCCCGGACTTTGAAAGCATTCGATACGAGTATGAGCATCATGAGCGTCGCGTACTGCCTTGTGGCGGTGTTACTGACTTGGTGGGAGAGCGTGGCGGCCGCGGAGGGACTGTGGCCGTGGAAATTGTCAGTGCCGTCTCTCATTCTGTCTTTTCCCTACTCCATACCTCCTTGCTCCGCGGTGCCACGGGTTGCGCACCGGAAGACAGGCCCGTCAGTCCGCCAATCCCACTCCTTACGATTCGCAGTAGAGCTAGTCGCTGATTCCTTCACCATTGCTCTGATCCTCACATCACATGATCTCGCATTACGCCACTACTGTACGACGATTCAACGCCACAATTCTATGTGCACTAACAGGAACACTTTCCTGCTGACTTCACCAGTGATCTGGCTAGTCGTCCGATCGATCTATCGCTCACGATGGGCATACACTCCTTCTGCCTCAGCCTCCTCAAACGCAAATTCGAGTAAGATGCGTGGCAGCCGTGCTCGAAATGGACGTGAGCAAAGCGAAGACGAATACGAGTCGTATGCCCCCAGGGAGGTAGTCCCTCTCCGACAGGATGGTGATGAGGAGAATAAAGTATTTTCCTTCAGGCCGAAAAGGAGGATTGGAGGAGGTCGAAGATAGATACAATACATAGCACTCCGAGAGTGTGGAGGAGCAGTCAAGTGAGATAGAGAGGAACGAGTCCCGGTATGCATGCGTGGTATCAATCGTAAGTGTCCATGAGATGTATCGTACAAGGGCCTCAGTGCGCTTTCTTGCTCGCCCCGTTACCCAATAACAGCAGAATCATAAGATCAATCGAGCCCCAGCTCCGCCAGCTAGAACCGACCCATACCCGCGGTCCCCCACTTCTCCGCAATTTCCGCGACCTTGAGCACGACCGCCGCCGCCCCAGCTCTGATCCTGCCTTCTCTTAAACCACCTTGTCCGCCCGCCATCCCCGCGCCGGTCGCCCCAGACGACGTCCCGCTTTCAATCTCAAACACCCCTCTCGCCCATTCGCCCGCTGCTAAGACTAACGCTGGCTTGTCAGTGGCCAGAGTCCGGCCAGAGTCTAGATCGTACGAGCCGTCCAATGCTACTAGGGCTACTTCCAATGCTGCGCTTACGACTTGCCCTTCTGCCTCGCTGTCGCCTGTCCCCGACTTGTCTGCGTCGCCAATGAGGTTCTGCACTGGCTGAGCAGGATGTTGAACGGCAATAGTCGTCGCTAGTTCTAAAGCCTCTGGACACAGGACAGCTAGGAACAGTGGCGAATGCCGAGCGGCGTGAAGCATCAATGCGAGCGTCATCAAGAACTTCTCCAAAGCCATGGGCGACAACACCATTCCAGCTCCAGCGCCTCGGTAGCGAGTCCCAGAAGCCATCGCTCGGGATTCCCGCACTGACGAGTCTTGAAAGTACAGCCAGAAGCGGTTGATGAGCGGTAAGAGGAAGTATTCCGCTGCGACATCCTTGAATGGCACAACCGGTGGTGGTCGAGCAGAATAGGACTGCGCCATTTGGTTTTCTGATAACGAGCCAACCTCAGCGATCATTGTCCGCCTGTTGGATCCGACGCGAAGGCGCTTCTCCCTTGCCATCTCGGGAACAGTCTCTTCCCCTTTCTTGGCACCCTTGGATATCAGCAAGCCTCTGACGCCACTGATCGCCTCTTCCAGCTGGCCGTGTGCTTGAGCTTGTTCAGGCGAAGCGCGAGGCATATCGCTAGCAGTGATGTACTTTCGATGTAAAGCCGGTGGAAGCGTTTTTGACGGGAAATCGATGGACCGATTTGTGCTCGGTGCTTGAGGTATTGACTGTCCCGCAAGCTCTCGCGCGCCCATAGCTAGCGCGGTCAGGATGACAGATTTCTGTTGGAGTGAATATTGCGTGTTGAAGTATTGTTCGCACAGGAAGCTACGAGCAAGATGCAGTCAGCTCTATCTCCGGACATATTGGACAAGAACACTCACGGTGCCACAGTCTTCGGTGAGCAGGCCGCCAAGGCATTCATGAGTCCTTGCCGCTTGTCGTCAAACTCGTCGATATTGAACGGATCGTTCAATCCGACAGCCAGCATAGCAACGTCCACAGCGTTCTCAGCTAGCAGCACTGTAAGCCATCGTCCGCTATACCGGGTCATGCAGTTACTCACCCAGTTCCGTGCCAAATTCCCTTTTGGCCCTTACTAGCCCCTCTCCCCATTTCAGAGCCATCTCGATGCACTCTGGCTTTTCCCTCTCCTTCAGTAGCGCGATAAGTTGTGGTATATACACCGGTCTTGCGATCTTCGCTCTCGACGAGGCATCAAGGGCCAACGAGGGGTCTGCTGCGACTTCTTCCAGGTATGATGGTGTAGGTGATGGGGAGCGAGAGGAAGATGGGGATGCAGACGCGTAGCCTTGTAGAGGATCTGCAAATTGATCCGCGTCCAGCATAACGATCTTGGGCTTTGACTTTGGCTTCTGCTTGGGTTTCTGAGTTTTCGATTTGCTTTGAGTCGGTCGTCCCCGTGATGGAGCCGCGGCGTGAGAGGGCGCTTGCACCAACGACGCCTCTTCAGATGTAGCTTTTCTCGACCATCCGAGAAGCCATAATTCGCCAGTATCGCCCTCCTCGCTGATAGCATCTCCATCTCTGACGCCAACGGCACTCCTCAACCACCTTGCCTCATCCTTGCCTTCTCCATGTCCATCCCACATACCGATAAACCTGAGCCGCTTCAATTCGCTTTTTTGGGTAGGTTTCGGGCCCTCGTTGCCATCCTCATCCACCTCCAGCCCCGCACGTAATTCGTCTATATCATTGCTTTGGAATCGGGCAGGTTCGCCTGATGTTTCTGTCGATGTCGAAGAAATGGTGAGCTCGCTGAGGACCTCGGCGACAAGCATTCCGAGACGTCTGATCGACGGATCAGGATGCGAGAGATACGATTGGAAAGCCATGATTAGTCGTGGTCGGTGTGTCAAGCCGATCAGCCAGGGAGAATAGGGCGGAATGTGTGATAGAGCAAGTAGCAGAGTGTGTGCGAGATCTGTCTCGACTGGTCAGTCAATCGTCGTAGATCGGCATCTCTTCAACTTACCGAACTGTCGTGAGTACAACGAGAATTTGATGTATTTGGCATCTGTCCACACGTCCACTATAGCCTCGATGAATGATTTGGTAGCTGTAAGCTCGTGATCAGCGATACTGTCCAGCCGATCATAAATCGCGACTCAACGTACCACTCTCGCCACCACTACCAACCCATCCCACGACTAGTCGTCTCCGCGCGTGCTCAGCATCGGCCATAGCGGACGATGGCGCAGAGGTTGCCTTCTGATTGAGCACACTGCCTAAAACAGCAATCCAAGCTTCGCCCCCAGGTTTAGCAGGTCCTATGATGCCTTTCAAGACTTGAATCGCCCTATAGATCCGCTGATCTGGTCTATTTGGCTCAAGAGGCTGATTGACAGCAATCAACTTGGATGTGAGATGTCCGAGAAGGGAGTCTACGAATGACGAGAGTGTGGATGTGGGAAGAGGGAGAAAGAGGCTCGGCAGGAACCGTGGAGGGTAGGGTAGTATTGGCGAAAAGGAGGATGGGTGTAGGTGAGAGAGCAAAGGTGGAAGTAGGGGCGGTAACAGGGAAGGGTTTCTCGAGATGTCGAAGGTGGACCGCGAAGATAGTAAGCCGATAGCAGCAAGCTTTTCGATCACGAGACGAATTGGAGATAGATTGGCTATTGGAAGAGCTGTGAGCTGCCTGCCCAGTTCGTCGCGACCGTGTAAGCTCACCAGGTTGTGGTCGTTGAAAGAGCTCATACATCAGCCCTTCCAGGCGGACTAATAGTCGGTCCAAGTATTCCCTACATCGACAAGCACTGTCAGCTGGTCGTTCCGTGTCAATCAGACAAACAAAGTTCAGCTGACTTTGGCTCCAAGGTCTTAGGCAAGTCCAGATCCTTCCCTTCAGCCTTCCAGCGTCCTATGGCGTTCATACTCTTCGCAGGTAACCCAACGACCGATCGAACGACTTGCTCCCATTGCAGCTCCTGCCACCCGCCTGCTCTCGAGCTTTCACCTCCACCTTTATCATTCTTCGCAGACGATGAGCCGTATATCGCCCAATATAGATCGTCGATACCGTACGATGTCGAGAGGGCGTCGAGGAGCGAGAGGAGGAATGCGCTGGTTTGAGATGTAGTCGAAGAGGGCTGTTTGCCTTTTGCCGCGCTACCAGTCGACAGATACGTGGGTAGAGAGAGATACGTGACGAGCGCTATTGCTCTTCGGATCTCTACGCCCTCGGCAGACTTGGGCGGAACGAAGAACGCTCGTAGAAGGTGTCCATGGCCGTCATCATCCAATACAGGAAGGAAAGAAGGGATGATATTGCCCAGCAGTAATCCCTGGATGGAAGGGAGGTATCGATTGATAGCTCTCACATTCTCTGACTCGGCTTTGGCGGGAGGTAGTGAGGTGGGATGTATCTGTATTTCCTGCAGAGTCGAGGACAAGGCGAAGGTCAGTCCGTCAGGCGAGAGACTGGCGGGATCCCGTAGGGTCTCCCGGAACGATTTGAGAGCGCTGGCAAACGCCGTTTCGGAGCGTGTCATCTCGCGCGAAGAAGTTCGTGGTGGTTCTGCGGTCGAATCATCGCCTTGTGTGCCAGTGTCGAGCTAGAGGACGGCGAGGGCGGTATATGAGTTGCAGGAGAGAAGAAAGGAGGGCGGTTGTACTGCCCTCACCAACATTGCAGCTCGACAGACAAAGTTACGACTTTCCTTCCACGTCATCACTTTCCTTTCCGTCGGCTTGGAGATGATGTCTGCTGAAAGTAAAGTGTGATCCAAGTTGATGCTGGTCCTTGTACTCATAGCAGTAGTAGCGATCCTCCTATCATCCTCATACACCGGACAGCTCGAAGCTTTAATCGACAATGAGCTCATCGCTACTAGAAGAATCCCACCCTGCCTCTCCTCCTTCAGCTACAGCTTCCACAAGCCTACCAAAGCAGCAGCAGCAGGAAGAGAGTGAGAGTACCTCGCCTATACAGTCCTTCACTCACCGTTCGACCATCTGCGGGATCGAGACGGACCTGCTCGTCCAGACCTTTGACGATCGGGTGTTGGTGATCGTTACGCAGAATGGCAAAGTGGGGTGTCTGGTGGGTCTACCTCTTCCTCTCCCGTTCTGCGCGATTAGGCTTGTTGTACTGGTCATATTCGTTGATCTGCATCAAATACTGACGAATCGTTGATGGTATATAGACGCAAGCGTCTCTCCCGCAGATGACGCCGCTCCCGCCCCCGCTCACTGCCTCTTCTTCTGCCTCTGCCTCTGGCTCTCTCACTTCCTCTCTATCGACCCTCGACATCGACACCAACTCCAATCGCAGCTCAAACGCCGCAGCACCCAACGCAGAAGCAGAAGCAGTATCACTCCTCGCCCTCCTCCCGCCGCCGCCGACCTCCATACTGCTCACGCCATTACTCGGTTCTCCGCCAAATGGGACGTTGCACGATCTGTACGTATCGCAGCTATCGACGTTGGTTTGGTGGGGTTTGCAATCTGCCCAGCAACCCCGACGGCCGGTCGTCGTTGGCCTTGCGCTCAAGTCTCTTACTGGTTCTGCGGCGGGGGCAGCGTCGGATGAAGATGATTTAGGGCTGGACGATAATGAGCGAATACGCTTTGCGGGCGTTATGGAGCTCGTATCTACCTGGCCTGGGCCGGAGTCGGACGCGTAATTGTACATACGACCATGCATGTCATGTAAATACATCGTGGTGCATTCTACTTTAGTAGAGTGAGAGTCATGATACCAATCATCGTTCTTGTCACTGCATATATAGAATACGAACGCACTTGCCCAACGTGCAACTTAGCTCACAACCACCGTCTAAAAATAGTATTCATCGTCCATCATGATATATGCGTGCACATGCTAGTCATGTCCTGTTACTCGTGACTCGTAACTTGCCGCGTAGTACGTGAATCCGTAATGTATGAATATGTGAATATGTGTAATCGTTCGTCGCAGCGGTATATGTGTTGTCCGTCCCGTCCCTCTCTCTCTCCCCTGTCACCTCTCCCGGACACGCGGTAGCTCAGGTGACTCCACTCCAGTCCAAGACGATTAAGCGATTATCCGTATGTACTTTTCGTCCCTCGCTCGACACTCAGCCCCCGACACATTCGCAATCACGCCTTGCGCGGCTTCCCGGCCATCTCCACGTCGTACACCCCGTGCGTGCCCTCGCCGTGAGATGGGCCGAGATTCGGCTCGCCCTTCTTCTCCTGCGCGGCGGTGGCAGTAGCGGCTGAAGGGGGGCGTCACACAGTCAGCGGTGTCACCAAAACAAATGACCAAAGCTTGAAGCTGGCTGCCATGCAGAAAGCGACAACTCACGATCTCCGATACCAGCACGAGTACCCCACCCAGTCTCGTGAAGTGTGAATAGGGCGTACAGCTTCATGATCGCGCTGTCAAACGAAAACATGAACGAGTCAGATATTGAATTGCAAAGTGGGATCACCGCGAAGTGCCGCCCACTCACAAGTAGTAACCAAACAGGATCCATGCAGGAACATAGATGATATGTGCGGGATGATACCACAGGTGAGGGAGCAATTTGGCCGTTCGCGTGAACATGAGCCAGACGCCATACTGCGATCGCCACAAGGATCAGCTATGAACATCGCCGAGTTTCCCAAGCCTGACGGCATGTTACTCACCGAGACAATGATATTCCACGCTGGCAGATGATATCCTCCATCGTTCACGTCCCTTGTACTCTTCACAATCAGGTAGATGACTAACACCGGTCCAACAAGCAAGGTGAAGGGGTTGATGAATTTGTCCAACATGGTATACGCGACGTAGGGGTGGGTGGTCCAGATGTGCCGCTCGGTAAAGATGGATCGGAAATCTGATCTCCAGGTATTTCTGGTCCATCGGAGAACTTGCTTCAAGAATCGCCAATTCGGTTTCATGGTCGATAACAGTTCCGCCTCTTTGCACACTTGCACATAGGTGTTCCAGCCGTGTGAGACCATCCACCGAGTCAGGAACTTGTCGTCACCCGAGTTCAAGTGGTATTTGCCCAGCCATAAGTCGTTGGTGAAACCATGTAAGAAATCGGGATCCTTCAAAATGACTGTTCGGTATGCGGCGGTACGACCGGAAAGACATGGGATACCACCGTCGATGTGGGTGGAAGAGGCGATCTCGATATTACGGATGGTAAGACGGAAAGCAGCAAGCACTTCCCACAAGGTCATCTTGTTGCCACAAGGCTTGACACGCTGACTTGTGCCTACACCGCCGATCTGTTGGTCCTCGAAGCATGCAAGAACGGACGGTAACAATGTAGCGGGCCAGATAGCGTCGTCATCGGCAAAGACGATGATGTCGGTGGTGGTGTTGCGGATACCGTGCGCCATTTGTAATCGCTTGTTGGCAAAGGGAACGGTAAGGACCCGGATCTTTGTGGGGTCGACCGAGTCGGCCAGCTCTTGCAAAGGCCCTTGCATTCGCTCTTCGGTGACGATGATGATCTCTGTTGGATTGCCTTCAAGCCAAGAGAAGGCAGCCTCTGCGATGAACGAGACGAATCAGTACCGCTCCGATTGAAAGTGTCCACTTGACTTACCTCTAAACTCCTCTCCAGCGTCGATGGTGGGGACAATGATCGTCACATCTTCATGAGCGACATAAGTAGGATTTTGCGGTAAGGGGATGGGGCGGTAGGCCGCTCGCGCCAAGAGACGGATGATGAACCATAAGTAACGGTAGAATCTGGGATGAACGGAGTCAGTCGCTGATCGGAAAGAGAGAGAAGGACTCGGTGGAGGAATGACATTGCTGGAGCGGGAGTAGAAGTAGACCTACCCGATGACGCCGAACGGCACGACTGAGAGGTGGTAGTGTCAGCAGAATCCATTACATCTGATGATTGAGCGAGTTTGTGAGATCACTTACAGACTGGAAACTTGTCCGCAGTCAAGTACAACATTTTGTGAAGATGTCACTTGAGCGGGACAATGCAGATGAGAGCTATAGGCTGAGGCCTAAGCCTATGAATGAGGACGGTCGATCGTAGAGCGGCTGAAGGACAGTATACAGTGAGAGGAAAGAAAGGGGGAATGCGGGGGAAGAAGGAGTGTGCGGCGATGGGAAGCGGCTATAACATAAAGCCCGAGCGAGATGTGGGAGGCGATGGTCCTCGATTCGCCGAGAGTGATCGGTACTGCGACCTGTTGGTTCAACAGTACGATGCGTATGCGTCGACTAGAGGCAAGAGGCAAGAGGGCGAAAGAGGTTGTGGATAGTGCGTTTTGAGAGAGAAAGAGTAAACAGCGTGGCCAGCCGTGTCGATCGTTTCCTGTCGTAGAGAATGTCCAGCCCCGCAGTTATGACCCGCCCAGTCACCAGTCACTAGTCACCAGTCGCCGGTCGTATTCGTATTCGTATGCGTGGTCGCCAATCTCGAGGCGTCCACAATGCACAACAGCTCAGACGTACCGATCCGTCTGTGTCGTGGAGATGTTTTCTTGCACGACTACTACTATGTTCGTGACGAAGAAATGGGATGGTGAGCTCTGGTCGCCCAGTATTGGAATGGAAAAGGTGTGATTTTCCCGCAGCCAGTCCCAACCAGCTTTTCCAGGTGACGCGCACTGGCTCACTGGGTTTTTTCAGTTTTCTTGTTTTCTTGTGCCGTTTTCTGTTCTTATTAGGGTCGATTAGGCACACACAGCACAGCATTCAGCTTTCTGACAGAGCTTGTTATGATTTTCAGGGTTATAGCGTACATAGCGTACAAATACCATATACTGTAGCATTACAACATCGCGTCCTCGTCTGGCACCCCGTTCACCACACAGACCACATCAGGAGAGAGGAGAGCGATGCATCTCATTCTATACTGCGTCGGGAGCACATGAAACACCAAGACTACGAAAATAACTGTACACCTACATCCACGCCTTACTTCCTCGTCACGGTAGCATTGATCAGCCCGCTGGGATCGGCTGTAGGGTGGAACACCTCGGCCCCGCCTTCGTACCCCAGATGGTTGTCCAGACCAAATGGAGACAGATTGATTGGGCTATTGAGACAGTCAGCATTTGTTCACCCTGACTGGCAGGCAGACTCACATGTAGTGCTTGTTGGGCAGCGACATGGACCCTTCCTTGACCGCAGGGCATGAAGTGAGGACGTTCTGCAAGGTCTTGTAAAGTGTTGCCTACAATCGCAGCCAGGACCGTCAGGGGCAATCTCACATAGACAAGAGATGCACAACTTACCTGCACACTGGCACTCTCGTCCGTAGCAAAAGTTTCAAGCACGTCCTTCCTGATCAAACCAGTGAGTTTGGGGAAGTCCACCTCCTTTGCAATAGCGGGCAAGTTGTCGATGGTGAGGTTGATGTTGGGTGGAAGAGCGACGGTTGCGGATAGCGTAACAGATGTAGAGAAGATACGGTCGGCGACGTCTATATCAAAGACGAAGACATCAGCATTCCAACTTTTCTGCCTGCGTAAACCATGAAAGACTAAGCTCACCAGGAAGGGTTCTGAACTCGTCTCGGTGGAAGCCCTCGAATGCAGAGCCGCTGGTCTTGAGCACTGCATTACGGCTAATGTCAGCAACAGACCTCACTGGGAGTGAGCCAAACCTCAGAGACGCACCGAGCAGATCCTTGATGCCGACCTTGACCTCCGCTTTGGCATTCTCCACGCCCGCAGTAGCGTCTACGACGACCTCAACAAGGGCTTTCTCGTCACCGTCGCGCACAAAGGACCATTTGTGCGGTTTGCCTGCCACCTGTGTGTCGCAGCGGATAGGAACGGAAGGGAGGCGAGTGCGGATGCGGATGCAAGTGGAAAGGAGGGTAGAATTATGGGACAAGTGAAACTGTCAGCCGCCCGATGATTGGGAGTAAGGATAGTTTGAGACATACCTCGATACGACTCCACTTGAGCTGGATGATATCGATGAAGGCTTTGTGGATGTGTGCGTACTGGTTGACCAAGTGTACACCGAGATGCAGGGCGAACATCGGTGGATCGAGGACATGCGGGGAGGTCTTGGCGAAGACTATTACAGTATGATGGTTAGCTAGTCATACCAGGGAGCGTTTCCCGTACGGCTGCGAGCCAGTACGTAGAGGAGTGAAGGTACGAACCATGGCATGTGTTCTTCACTGCAACGAACGGTGATATCAGCACGACTGTATATGTATACTAGATATTTATTGGTGAGTGAGAGGTGAACGTACTGGTGTCAGTAGCGACGACGACAGAGTTATCGGCCTCGGTGTAGGACGTCTCGATATCGCCTTCGAGGAGTACTGTGGAAGGGTAGCATATCAGTCAGCCAACAGTATAGATCGATAGCCGGATAGGAGCGAACGTAAGGCTAGAAGCTAGAGTTGCGTGAAGTGGATCTGACATACCTTTGATGATGTACTCGACGATATGGTGCTGTTCACCATCGCGGACGACCCGAGCGACCTTGACGAGGTCTTTACCTATATATCAAGCAGTGGGTCAGCTTGCCCCGTCTACATGGCGTAGATGTCCGTGAGAAAGTGTGCCCACGATCTCTCGACTAAGACGGGAGATTAGCGAGGGAACATACCGTATCGCGCAGCAGAGAGGTATCCTAGTTCAGACATTGTGTAGTGTGAATTGTGAGTGAGGCAAGTGTAAGTGCTAGATCGAAGAATCAGGATTCAAAAGTCAAGATGAGACAGATTTAGATTGATAGATAGCGGATGTGTGTGAGAAAGAGTTTTACGTTGACGAAGATGGAAGAGGAGTGGGTACTGCTCAAACTTGTCTGCTCGGACTCGTATATATGCTATATGCTATATATGCTTCATACGATATGTTCCGATGTAGCTCGTAGCATGCAGCACACGATCGCACTCCCGCTCTACTCGGCCGACGTCGTGTCCGCCGTCGTCGCTCCAACAAGCTGCGAGCCTGGAGCCTGGAGGTCGAAGCCGACCTTATCGGACCTGTCGTAACTCCTGTACCTCCTGAATCCGCCCGTATCGGACACCTGGTTAGCGCGACTAGATAGGAGTTCCGGAACACCGTGTTCTCCCACGGTCACCACGTAATACATAGTCTCCACTCTCTCACGGTTGTTCTGTATTTTCCGGTAAAGTAATCAAAGTGTAGCCGTACTCGAGCGCTCTCTTCTCTGCCTGTCCTGCAGCGTGACTAGAGTGCTCGTACTCTCATCGCTCGGCGCTACACCTACACTCTGCAGCTCAGTCACGCTCACTGCCTTCCGTAAACGCATACTTCTTCTCTCTCCAAACTATCGTCGATCCAACACCATGCTTCGAACAGCACTCAAGATGTCTTCGAAAGCCAGCAATTCAGCGTCAGCCTCAGCCTCGGCTCAAGCAGCGAACCGACTGTCTACAGTCCAGCGTCATCTCTCGTCTTCCGCAGTAGCAGCGTCCCAAGCGAGGAAAGTGGAGAGGCTGACTGTCTTTGGTGCTGGGTTGATGGGCGCGGGTATCGCGCAAGTGGGCGCTCAGAGCGGCTTGAAGGTGAGTCTGGTACTTAGCAGTTGCCTTCAACCTGAGTACTGACAATACGCACTCAGGTCATACTGAGCGACGTGACGGACAAAGCGCTGCAGTATGTATCACAGCTTTGAATTACTCTCCGACTTCAGGGAGCAGAAGCTGATCTGTCGTGCGCTTGCATTCGTGACGGATAGGAACGGCCTGACGATCATCTCCAAATCCCTCGGACGGATCGCCAAGAAGAAGTCGCCGGACGATATCGAGGGCTTCACATCGGGGATTATGAAGAACATCGAGACGACCACTGATGCGTGCGTCCACTTCAGCACCAATCATAGTGTCAGACTGGCATGCTGACCTGCGGTGCAGGAGCAAGGCTGTTCAAGAAGCTGATCTCGTCGTGGAAGCTATTATCGAGAGCATCAAGGTGAAGCGCGACTTGTTCAAATTCTTGGATGGACATGCAAAGTGAGTCATACCTTCTTCAGCTGGATCACTGCACGCCGTCCTTCGTGACGAGGACCAAGGACCAACGAGTGCCGATTGAGCATTGCTCTCCTGAATCCGGGATTCGGGACGATAAAGCTTGCTTACCACTATTGCTGTTGTCCCGCGCAGACCAGAGTGCATATTCGCTACCAACACCTCATCATTGTCCATCAGCGAGATCGCAGCAGCCACCAGCGCAGAACGACAATCAAAGTGCGTTTGAGCAGTCACTGCTCCTGAAAACAGCTGAACAGCTCGTTCCCGCGCTACAGTTTTGCCGGTCTACACTTCTTCAACCCTGTCCCAGGTCAGTCCTATTTTCTACCTCGCGGCGGAGCTATTGAACTGATCCGTGCATCGCAGCTATGAAGCTAGTCGAGATCATCAAGACGGACTCAACGTCTCAAGAGACATATGATGCCCTCCGAGAAGTTACCCTGAAAATGGGCAAGTCCCCAGTGACATGCAAGGACACGCCGGGTTTCATCGTCAACCGCTTACTCGTCCCTTACATGTGTGAGTGGACTAGGTGGCAGCCAATACATGTTGTGAAGAGCGCTGACGAGCATCGCAGTGGAGGCAATCAGGATGGTCGAGAGAGGTGACGCTACACCAGAAGACGTCGATACAGCCATGGAGCTAGGAGCGGGCTATCGTGAGTGGCGCAGCTGAGGAAGCCTTCATGGAACTTCGAGCTGACGCATCGCACGCTACAGCCATGGGCGTAAGTCTCAGCTAACCAACTGATGAAGTATGAGTTGACATGAGCTATACAACGTGCATACAGCCGTTCAAGCTCCTCGATTTCGTTGGATTAGGTGTGTGACCAACTACAGCTGATGACGTCCTGTTACTGAACCGATACTAATCGGGAATATAACGCAGATACGACCGCGTACATATCGCAAGGATGGGCGGACAAGGCCAAAGATGCCGGGCTGTCCGAAGACCTCGTGAAGCCCATTCCACTATTGGAGAAGCTGGTGAAAGAGGGGAAACTGGGTCGAAAGAGCGGCGCGGGGTTCTACAATGTGAGTTAAACTTCGGTCTATCGTCACTCAGTCATTTGTTCTGCGGAGGGAATAACACACGAAGAGCGGCGTTGGCGCTTAGCGCCATGAAAATTGAAGCCTGACGCCTGAAGTGTGTCAGAGCGGTCACGGGGGTAAAAGGGAAGGTTGATGAATATAGCTGACACATCTTTCGTTTGGCAGTACGAGAAGAAGTAGGGTAAGCTTTGTTTCACCGTCATGTACACCTCATGTAGTTCAGTAGCAATGAAGGAATGAACGATGTATCAATGGAGCCGTTATGAGTTTGACTGCTCGCGGACGCGCACTGCCCCTACGATCACTATCTGCTTCGCCTCGTGATGCCACCGTGTAATCCAAGGCATCATGTGAGGAGTCGAGAGAGACATGTTTCAGGCATGTATCGGCCCGTCTCCTAGGCTTAGTGTACGGCACAAGCCCGTGCTCTTTGTGTTTGCGGAATGCTGTGTTTCTGCGTTTCTGAGCCTAATGATTGCGTCATACGCGATCGCCTTCATTCTCACTTGACTCAGATCGTTCCCAATCGCGTCAGTAATCAAAACATTATCTGATGTCGAATGTAGAAGACGGATGAGTTGCATCACACGCTACGATGCTACAAAAAAACAATGAACGTGCAAGCTAATAGATACAATGACAAGAAGAACGGACAACAAGATAAGATGACAACAAGACAACAAGGACGTGATTCGTATATTCGTAAATTCGTATATTCGTGTATTTGTGAATGAGAGACAGACAACAATGATGAATGAGATGAGACATATTGACAACACGACATGGGTGCGACGCAGCACATAAGGCAGGCGAGAAAGAGATGGAGATGGGGCGGCGCAGCGCAGTATAGGATAATGAGATAGAATGGAGCAAGTGCGAGAGCAAAAAGATTGAGCGAAATCAAAATATGGTTGATGAATGTGAATGTGTTGAATGTGCTGAAAGTGTTGAATGCCGAACGAATCGTTCCTTCGTTCGATACGATGATCGCGTCGTCATGTGTCGACCCCTCGCATCCTCGTGAGAGTCAGCTATGATGTGAGTCGCGATTTTCGGGGGTGTTGACGTATGCGTGCGCGTGTTGAATATGTGTGAATGGTCAATTCGAATTGAATGACTTCGCCTCCCTACTCCCTTCTTCGTCCCATGACCCCTGATCCAGCCCCTTCATGGTTATATATCCCCTCTCCCTTTTCTTTGGCCACTTTCCTTCCTCCCCCTGTTCGATTCTCTGCTCTGTTCGTCTCTTCCTTGTTTCCATTTGGTCCGACTCGTATCCTCCCGCCGCCACTCCCGGCTCGGGGAACGTTGCGCGTCGATCATCACTTGGAAGTCCACCGCGCACACTCATCCGCGACCCTCGCCACCGCCACCGCCACTGCCACGGCCGCTCGCCACCCGCATGTAGCCGCCGTTCACAAACGGAGTTGCTGGTCTCTCTTACGGACCACCTTACTCTTCACCGTGTGCTGCGCCAACGACTTGGAAAGGCGCGACCTTCTTGACTCGTCAAAGGGCCTCGGGGTTCGGCGTCCGACGTCACTGAGGGCTCTGATAATAACCAGTTTGTGGGGCACGTAGGCCTTCTGCTGATCGGCTGGAGGATCTGGGAGCGAGCCGGCGGAGAGCGGCGACTGGTCATTGGGGAGAGGCATGGGCTCGAGCGGGAACGACGCCAGCTGGTTTTTGAGCAGGTCTTCCATGGTGAGGGTCGAGGCAAGAGGATCGATTTGCTGGTGCATGGCTTGACCGATCATTTGAGAGCTTTCATCGACAGCGTCATGCTGGATATATTGCTGGAAGACGATGTTGTAATCGACTTCCTCCGAAGTCGGCGGGGAGTCTTGTGTCTCTGCTGCCTGCAATAGAACGCCCACAGCCTCGATAGAGGACTGATCGGCGAAGGAGGACTCGTCGGTCAAGGGAGCGGTCCCCATGTCGACCAAAGCGGACGATAATGGCCAAGGGAACTGGAGCTCCGCTGGGTTTTGGCCTTCGATCAACGTTGCCGGTTGCAAGAGCGTGGCCGCAGACTCGACAGACTCAAAGAAGGACTGGTCGAACATGGAAGCGGGCCACATGTTCGTTAGCATCAAGGCAGACGACGATGGGGAAGGGAACTGGTGTCCCTCAGGAGTCTGGCCTTCGATCAATGCTGCCGCTTGCAAGAGCATTGTCGCAGACTCGATAGACGACTGGCCAAACGCAGGAGGCAGGTTCCCCATGTCGGTCAGCAGCAACCCCGAAGAGGACGACGAGGGGAACTGGTATCCCGCAAGGCCCGCATCGAGACTGCCTTGGCCGGCAGGTGTGAACGCGGACACGATCGGGGGAGTTGCATCCATCGAACTCGCATTCGCAAGAGGTACTGGTGCCAATACTTGTTGCTCCATGCTTGGTGCGGGCGCGACAGCTGGTAGCGGAGCCGGGATCCGCGTGGGTGGCGAGCGACAAGTGGTGCAATAGCCCTCCCTAACCTTGAGTGGGGGCAAGAGGCCGTGCGGTATACGCTTCGAACTTCTAGAACCTTTGCCGGATCTGACGACTCCTGCCCTACCATTCTTGGTAGTCGTGCTCTTCGCCGCTTGGGTGTCCCCTGATGATCTGATGCCCCCGCACCTGGTACACCAGGTCTCGCCGATACTCGCTGCAAGCACAGGGGCTGAGTCCATCAACTCAAGGCGGGCGTTATGCAATGTTGCAGCGCTACGGTGCCTTCGGAGGATCTTGGGGAGGTCGTTGCGGGCTTGCTGTGCGAGTGAGGGGGGTGCCTGTACTTGAGCTACTGGAAGGTGGCGGGGCTGCGTGAATGTCGTCATTGTGTGATTGTGATGTCTAGGATAGAGGGATTGGAGGTAATGTAAGAGATGGGGTGGAGTGGCGATAGGTTGGGTACGATGTGAGATGAGCTGATAGGTGAGGAAAGCCTGCTTTCCGCTGAATATGGGATGCGGGATGTGGGATGTGGGATGTGGGATGTGGGATGTGGCAGAGCGTTCTCAAACGGCTCAGGGTATGAGATGAGGGGCAATAGAGCGCAAGACGCAAGACGCAAGAATAGGGTATGGAGGATAAGAGTATAGATGGTGGGTAGTGAGCGGCGAAATTGAGGACCTCAACTGGCGATAGCAGTTTCGTGAACGAGTGTGAGTCTATGTGCGAACGGAGATTCAGCTCTGTGGCGACTATGACCTGGGAGTGACTCACTGGTAGTGTGGGGTACGAGCTCGACTCGAATGGGTATAGGTACAAGTATAGATGGGGTAGCAGGGGTAGAGATGAATTGAGTAGAGGTGAATGCGATGCAGAGTCAATTCAATTCAATTCAATTGAATGTCAATAGACTTTCAGTCAGAAACGACAACATGACATGGTACGCGGTGAGTCACCAGATCAGTCACGTGAGTGATATGCATAATTGCATCAATCACGTGCGCGGTGAATCTCGATCACTTTTCTCCGGGTGGCGAGAAGACTAGTTACTATGAAACGCTAAGTGGTGGTATGAAATACAAAATAAGGTGAGAGAGTCGGTTGTTTTCGTCGCGTCAGGCTTTGCGGTGGTTTTACTTTTATTCAACGCAGTTATTGAGCGAGGTAGCATAGCATAGCAGAGTCCACTACTTACAAATCATCTGCTGTACAGTGTCAACTATAACCCTTAGAGAGACGTTTACAACATGTCCGGCAAATGGTTCAGTGCGTACCGCACCCGTCTTCCCCTCCGCAGCATATATGGGCGCTCTCAATGGAATACGTCTTCAGTGGGAATCAATACTAACCAGCACTTTCCCCAGACCTCGAAGCGCAGACGGACGACGCGATCTTTGGCGGGGTACGCTGCGCTCCACACGATCCCTGCGCGAAATCTACTAACTCTGACTCGGTCGTGTGTAGGAACAATCGGCCTTTAGTGCTTTGGGCCTGACTAGGACGCAGAGGATCGGCGGGTTTGCAGCGTGTACGTCTGTTTGTGCAAAATACGGAGATCCCAGAATGCCATTTCATGCTTGATGCTTTGCTCACTTTGGCCTTTTGACGCTTCGACGCTCAGGCTTCGTGGGCGGTCTGGGCATTTCGCTTCTGGGGGCTATCCTGCTCTTCCTTGGCGCCACCGGGGCGTTTGCGGGTGCGTCCTCTACTCTCTTCTGCCTCATCTCTACCTCATCATACGTAGTAGAGGCTAATGAGATATGCTTGTGCTCGTGCTGATGCTTGCGCTTGCGGCAACAGTGTTGTTTGCTCTAGGCGCTATACTCTCGCTGGTCGGAACCGGTTTTCTGATCGGGTTCCGAACGCAGCTGGAAAAGATGTTCAAGCCGATCCGCGTGGTCGCTACCGTGATACTATTCATTTCGATAATCATGACTTTCGTCAGCGCGTTCGTCCTTCCTGCCATCCTCTGTATCGTCTTTGTGATAGTCCAGTATCTCGCGTTCCTGTGGTATTCCCTCAGCTACATACCGTATGCTAGAACGGTATGTCCCCCTTCACTCAATCGTTCCACGTGTAATTTGATCAAGCTGACCCACGGCGTATTATCAGGTCGTCAAGTCCTGGGTGGGCATGTGAGATGAATTTCAATCCCCATTAGCTCATTAGGAATTAGGAGAGATGGGATTTGCGATTCCTCTGATACAGACTCCGAGATGTACGACTTTATCACCTTGATGCCAGCCAACATGCTGGACGACAGCTACGTTTCGTTCCTGTATTCGCCCTTACATATAAGATCACGGCATACTGAGAGACACAATGCAATCCATCTCGAGGAAGACTATTTTAACAGCGGGAGAAGATCCATATGTATTGCATAATCCGATAGATATACATTGCTAGTCCAAATGAACAGACTCCTCATCCAAGATATCTGACAACCTGACCTTGACGGGCCGTCGGACAAAACCCAGATTCGCTAGTTACTTGCCCATATCCCACTCTCTCGTTCCCCCCTTTTTGACATAAGCATACCCATCCAACAAGGAAGAACTCCCCACACCACCCTCTTTCTCCTTATCCCCGTCCTTGTCCCTCTCCTTCTCTCTGCGCTTCTTCTCCTTCCGTCTTCGCCGCTCTCGCTCGTCGTCGGAACTATCGTCTCCGCGCCGTTTGCGCCGTTCTTCCTTCTCCGCCTTGAGCGCTTTTCGCGCTTTCCGTTCCTGTTTCTCGATTTTGCGCGCGAGTGTCTCTTTGTCGGGCGAATAGGATCGTTTTGAGGGTAACACCCCCGGGGGTGGTGCGGGGGCAGAGTCGGATAAAGTGGGTGATTGATGGCGGCGCTGTAGACGTCAACAACATCATGATATGTTCAGCTGGATGATATCTTTTGATGTGACATCGAATGCGCACGCGGAGACATACCTTCTTCCCCCGCTCTTTCAGGATCGCCAGCATATTATCCCACCCTACTTCCTGCACTAACCCCTGAGACGGGACAGCGGGCAAGTCCAAGCGCGGATCATAGCTGGTCTCGAAATATCGATCCATCTTTGAGATCTTCTCTGCGGGAGGAGATGGGGAGCGCGCCGTGCTAAGGGAAGATGAAGGGGTGGTAGACCAACGACGGGGACGCTGGCGGGCTGTGGAGTCGATCTGTGATGTGGGTGGGTCGCCACGCGATTCTTTGGCTTGCCGCGGAGATCTTTCTCTATCTCTTGTGCCCCGATCCGCCTCTCCTTCACCGTTGTGACGTCGCGTCGGAATTCGCTCGAGCTCATCTTCGGACTCACGCCGTCGTGATCGCCGACAATCTCTATCATACTCTTCGTCCTCCCTATATTGTCGTATCCGGCGTCTGTCCTCATCGGAATCGCATCGATCACCACTACGTCCACCATCCCCTTCTCCCCTAGAATACGAATGTCGGTCGCGCGCATCCCGAACGTGATACCGACCCGACTCGTTCTGATCACCGCGTCTCGGTCGTCTTTCGTCTTCACCTCTCCTATCTCCTGTATTCCTGGAATCCCTTTCGCTCCTTCTATTCGCACTATCGCTCTCCCTCATTCCCTTGAGCGCACCGCCGAACAACCTACTTGCCCCAGCAGACCTAGAACCAGGTTCAGCTCTCGCTGAGCGCGAGCTCTCGCCTCGTCGATCATCCCTCGCGTCCCTGGCTGCTTGTGCCTGTGCGCGAAGTAAGGCGGAGTTGTGCCCGTCCACTGTCCTGATCACTGATGCCAGAAAGCGTTTGTTCGTTTTGGGTAATGATGGATCTGGTCTGTATATAAGTCGTATTAGCACATTATTTCAGTGCTTACAACGCTCTCCTCTTGCAAACGAACGGGAAAGGGCGATGTAAGAATGAAGACGGGAGCTCACGAATCACGCCCTTGATCTCTCAGCAGCCCCACCAGACCCAGCTCGCTCCACTTGCTCTCCCTCGCTCTGGCTTCATCGGACAATAACCTCGCTACGTGCGCGTCCAAGTCGGTATCGGAAATATCAGCTGGGATGCCAGCTGCCGCTCTGACGAGGTTGTTCACCACCGAGTTGAGCGACATGGGTACGTGCTTACGCCTCGATGCGACACCCTCGGCGTCGATACTGTCAATATATGCGGTAGTTGCTGTTCAGTACTCAGAATTAGTGAATTAACGCAATGAGCTACAGTACATTGGTGGCGAGGTGGAGGTCGTTGGTTGATGGTTGGTGGTTGGGAAGAAATGCCACAAATCTCTCATGGAACAAAACTAATTTGATCCCGCTGCTCATGATCATTTATTGCGCTCAGACACGCGTTTCGACCTTCGCCAACATTTCATCTCTGACCGCTGCTGGAGCTTCTTCAACATTCCAAAAGCACATCTGGCCACTCTCACTTCTCACCAACTACCAGAGTGCACAGCAGACGAACGCAGATCTCAACAGCCGACAGGAAAGGACAGACACCCTCGCCATGTCCAGTATCGAGCTCATCAACCCCCGCGCGGAGAGTATCCGCCGCACGCAGGCGTTACAGGTTAACACCGTAAGTGATCTTGAATCCTCAGCTTATCAGCAACGTGCCCTTCAGCATGGACGCATAAGCTGATGGAACCTGTCAGGCCGGTGCCGTCGGTCTCGCCAATGTCGTCAAGAGCAATCTCGGTGAGCTCTGAAGCTATTGATGCTCGTCGAGTTGGCAGCTGATACCTCTGTAGGCCCAAGAGGAACAATCAAGATGCTGGTGGACGGATCTGGACAGATCAAGATGACAAAGGTGGGCTCATGCCTATACATGAGTTCGAAAAAGTATATCTAACATTAATCAATACTAGGACGGCAAGGTTCTGTTATCCGAGATGCAGATTCAAGTGAGTCAGCTACCCGTTCCATCTTGACATAGGACCACAGCTGATATGCGTGCAGAACCCCACCGCAGCGATGATTGCGCGCACGGCCGTAGCGCAGGACGAGCAAGTCGGAGACGGTACTACTTCCGTGGTCCTGCTCGTGGGAGAGCTGCTGAGGCAGGCCGACCGGTATATCCAAGAGGGAGTGCACCCCCGTGTCATTGGTGAAGGATTTGACATGGCCAAGAAGGAGGCGTTGATTGTGAGCTTGACACTTGACACGAGTGAAGGTGATAGCGAGGTCATACTTACGTTGTGTGCTAGTTCCTCGACTCCTTCAAGCAAACACCCTCGCTGGACCGCTCCACCCTCATTTCTGTCGCTTACACATCTCTCGCAACCAAATTGCACTCCAAGCTTGCCCAGAAGCTCTCCGCAGACGTCGTCGATGCCGTGCTCGCCATTCAAGCTCCCAAGCCAGATGACGAGAAGGCCTATCGCGAGCCTATCGATCTGCACATGATTGAAATCATGAAGATGCAGCACAAGACGGACACGGACACTCAGCTCATCCGCGGTTTAGTCATGGACCACGGAGCGAGACATCCTGATATGCCCAAGAGGGTCGAGAATGCGTATATCCTTACACTCAATGTGTCTCTGGAGTACGAAAAGACGTAAGTGTTGCAACGTCCACAACTCGGCGGGGATTAGCATAGCTAATGTCAATGCGGCTCTGCAGCGAGGTCAACTCTGGCTTCTTCTACTCCTCCGCCGAGCAACGCGAGAAGCTCGTCGAGTCCGAACGCCGTTTCGTCGACGCCAAATTGAAGAAGATCGTCGAGTTCAAGAACGCTGTCTGCGACGTTGCCGTTGGGTCAGGAGAGAAGGAGAAGAACTTTGTCGTCATCAACCAAAAGGGTATCGACCCTATGAGTCTGGACGTCTTGGCGAAGAACGGTATCTTGGCACTCCGAAGAGCCAAGCGGAGAAATATGGAGCGGTGAGTAAACACAATCGATATGTGCTATCATATACGTGTTCGAGTTGCTGATCTAAAGCGTGATGCCAGATTGCAATTCGCCTGTGGAGGTATTGCGCAAAATTCGGTCGACGACCTCGACGCAGACATCCTCGGTTGGGCGGGATTGGTGTACGAGCACACGCTCGGAGAGGAGAAGTACACTTTCGTGGAGGACGTCAAGGAGCCTAAATCCGTGACCATGTTAATCAAGGGTGAGTTGTCGTGACGCCGCATGACCATCGGCTTTGTTCATTGTTCATCATGCGTCACATGCTCATCATGGACACGTATATAGGTCCCAACGCCCACACCATGACGCAGATCCAGGACGCGCTGCGCGACGGATTCCGCTCAGTGAAGAACGGTATCGAGGACAAGTGCCTGATCCCAGGCGCAGGCGCGTTCGAGATCGCTTGTTCGGCGCACCTGCAAACAGCGCTGAAAGCTACCGCTAAAGGCCGAACGAAGTTGGGTGTGCTCGCATTTGCCGAAGCCCTCTTGGTCATTCCCAAGACACTGGCCGCGAACGGGGGGTACGATGTGCAGGATTCTATCGTCGCGCTGCAGCAGGAGCAAGAGGAGACGGACGATCCGGTTGGCTTGGACTTGAAGTCTGGCGAACCTATGAACCCCATCACGGAGGGCGTGTGGGACAATTACAGAGTCAAGAGGCAAATGCTTCACGGAGCGTGAGTTGCTCGCACCTGACTCAGCCCTGGAAACGAGTTTGGCATACTGATAATGATATACTCAATAGCGCAACGATCGGAGTGAACCTTTTGAACGTGGATGAAGTCCTTCGCGCAGGCCGATCTTCGTGAGTCCCCTCTCTAACGACTGACCCCCAGGTCATGCCTATAACGGGATTAAGCTGATGATTTCGTTACGGGTACAGGCTCAAACCCGAAGGTCCCGGTCCTTGATCAGGTCCATGAGGTGTGACGATGTAGATACGCAATGTGGAAATGAAAGAGGAAATGAACGAGGTGCATAGTGGATAGCGGACAGTACGAGTAGCTGTCCTAGGCACAATACGTGCAAAGTGATGGTATGCAGCGAATACCTCATAGCCCAATCAGTGAAACTGTCAAGCTTCACAGGCTCTTCTTCGACTGACAGAGTAACCCGGATCGACTATTCTTTAGGGACAGGTACACTCGTACGAACGAGACCTTCGTTCCTGTTATGTTTCGCTGAAACATGATGGAGACGCGGAGGTGTTTGCATGATTTTGGATTGGATTGTTACTGCTACTACTACAACTCTTTGTTATCTATGTATGTACAACGAGGACATCTATCCCTCCTTCTTGCCTTTCCCTTATCCTAGCGACACTACGTTCCCACATTCCGCCGTCCATCCTATGTTGCTCCTGACTCGCAGCTCCACATCACACACCTCGTACAGTCGGCGCCTTACGCTCAACGGAGAAGGGTATGTGACGATGATAGGAGCGTTGACATCACCCGCTGGGTCTGGTAAGCGCGGAGCGACATCTCCTCGAACTCCAGATCGGTTATTGCCAGTACAGCGTCTGGATGTCTTCTTTGGCAAAAGCCAATCCACACGCAGGACACTTCCTCTGCCTGGAAGCAACACGAGCTTCCAAACACGATTTGCAAAAGGCTGAAATGACGAGGATGTCAGCTATCGAATCAGAAGGCACCACTAGGTTTCGCGCAAAGAGGACTCACTGTGCATGCACTTGGTGATGACTTGTTGTTTGAAGTTCTGCTCGCAGCATGAACATCGTAAGAGTTTCTACAATCGCAAAAATTACAGCGTCAGTTGAGGTATGTCGCCAGGACTGCACTTGTCAACTGACCAATAACTTGTCTCGCTCCTCCTTCATCTGCCATTCGTTTGCAGACATGTTCGAGCTCGTTCCGGCGGCAGCCATAGCCTCCTGACGCTCTTTCAGCTTCTTGATGGTCTTCGCGCTCGTGTCAACCTCGTCTTGCAGCTTCGCGCGAGCGTCCTTCTCGGCAGCAGCTTCCGCTACACGCTGATGCATGATTTGTTGTGCCTAAATCCGCGTCAGATGGGACAATCTTAAAGTCAAAAGTAAACGGGAAACACACCTCGGTGAGCGCCGCTTGACTCTGCTGTAAACGCAGTTCAAGCTGGATCCTTTCCGAAGACACAGTAGCCAACTGAGATTGGAGTTCCAAAGCGGTGTTTTTGAGTGACGTCAAGCCTTTCTCGTTGGCAGCCTATGTCAAGCGGGCAGTGAGCATATTGTACCTCCTTGCAAGTTGACTCGACCCACAATTTGAGCATTGAGATGCTTTTCCACCTCCTGCGCCCTTTCCAGCAGCTTCAGTTGCTTTTCAACACTCCTTTGAGCGATCTTCCACTCCACTTCCACAGCTTCTTTCGATCGCATCGCAGCGAAATATTTATTGTCCGCTTTGGCTTTCTGCAATCACAACAACCGTCGTCAGCTTTCATTTCGCCGAATTTATTCGGTACAGGAAAGCTGATACGAACCTCCGTTGTCAAACGTGTGATCCGAGCTTCGCCGTCTTTGAGCTCGAAAGCTTTGCTGTGCACTTTCTGGTCGAGACCTTCCCAAAGCTTGGATAAACCTTCGACTTCGGTGTACAGTGCGTTGGTAGCCTAACGAAATTATAATCAGCAGTGCGCACACGCCTTCAGCATTGTAACTTACAGCTTCTGCCTCTAAAAGCTGCAATTCGAGACTTGCTCGCTCCTTCTCCTTTGCGTCCAGTTTCTCGCCTAGCTGGCGAACATCGTCCGCTGCTTCTGCTTCGGATCCGAGAATCCGCTCATACTTCTCCAAAGCTCTTCGTGCGGCCTCCAGCTCCGTTCGGACTTGCGATTCTGTCTCGACCTGCGCAGCATCTGATGAAACGCGTTGCAATTGCGAGGTGAGGGCGTTGATTTGATCTTGAGCAGATACGACTTTTTCCTCCAGAGTCCTAATGTAGTCGCCATCGACCCCTCCTTCTTTCAAAAAGGACAAATATCCCTCGGCGCCATGGTGCGCACCAAGCTTGCCTTTCAACCTCCGGACTTCAGACGACAGGAAAACTATCCGATCTTGTCGGGTCTTCGCGAGCGCTTCGACCTCCTCCGCGAACTTGATTTTATCCGCTTCCCTTGCCCTGCGCTCTGACAGCTCGGCGTTCATCTCGTCTCTCTGACCACGAAGTCGAGCAATGTCCGAGTCTTTTTTCGCCATCTGCGCTCGTAGGGATTCCGCTTCTGCTTTGGTCTCCGCGGTAAGAATCTCCTTGAACTCGCCATTGGTGTCCTTGAGCCGATCCAGCTCGTGGTTTGCGGCATCGAACTGGGATTGGAGGGAATTGACGCGGCCGGTCTGGGTCGACAACTGCTGCAGGTATACTTGAAAGAAAGGGGATTCGCGTAAGACCGCTTCAGAGGGGTGATGTGCCTGTTCAAATTGCATTAGCTTATGCCATCAATATTAACGAAACAACGTACAAGGATTTTCATTCGATCCGCTTCTTGTTGCAGTTGGCTATATTCGCAGCGCAACGACTGAAGCTGTTGCAAGCGAGACTCGGCGAGTTGTTCCAGTTCAGACGTATCTTGCAAAATACCAGCTGCAGACGGACCAGCGACCTCCGTAGAAGGCTTAACGTCTTCGTCCACTTTTCCGTTTGGTGTAGCGTGACCCGATCCATTCGCTTTGCTTGATCCTGCATTCGGTGTTCCGGCTCGATTTCTTTCCTCCTTCCACTCCTGAGCAGCTTTATCATGCTCCATTCGCTGTCGATCCAGTGACTTCTGTGCGCGTTGTAATTCTCGTTGGGTATTATCTCGAGAGTCGGTGACCGATGCCAATTGCGATTGCAAAAGCTTGCCATTTGACCGTAACGAAGCAGCCTCTGATTCCAGGTTTGTACATCGTTGCTGAAGTTCCTCTACGGGTGCGGGCCGGTGAGCGTTTCGAGATGCTAGGTCTACAAAGGCGTGGACGAGCTGTTTTGTGCCTGGTAATCGTGCTTGCAACGCTTGTTGCAACTCTGGCAAAGCAGACTGAGGATCTAGCACAGCTATATCCAGATGTTAACGCGCTTGCTCCTCGAGTACTAAGAAGGTGACTCACGCTTCAACACCTCTTCCTCCCTCAGCTTTACTTCCTGAGTACCAGCGAGATCTCGGATAGCAGAGACGACCTATACCACGAGGAATCGTTAATGATATACAGGTACAACAAAACGAACGACCTACCTGAGTCCAACAGACCTCTACGGCATGAAAGCTGGCTTCCAGCACGCGCCGTTGAGCTTCTACCTCGTTTGCTCGTTTAGTTTCTCGCTCAGATAACCGTCGGTACTCGAGCATCTGGCGATAGATTGCTTCTTTCCTGTGGTTCTACGTGACATTCCAGGTCAGTTTCAAGGACCATCTTATGATAAACAGTCGTCGCAGTACTGTGAAACACACCTCGACGACTTTCATCCATTCCTCGATGCCATCCCCGTCCGAGTTGTCGACAGACGGGGACGCATTGCCTAATACCAGCCGTCTTTTCGCCGAGGGGGAAGTTGCATCGTCCAAAGTGTTTTCGCGGACCCTTTTCAGGTCTGCATTCATTTTACTGCTCCCTTTTGGGACTGGAAGTAGTCTAGTCTAGTCTGTCTCTGTACCGACAGACGAGAAGACAGCCTCTATGAAAAGGAAAAAAGGATGGAGAAAGCAGAACGAGAGAGAGACAAGGGTTTGTGGAATGTTGAATCGTTGATAATCACTGCATGCTCGAGTATGTCTTTTGCGAGAAACGAGAGAAGCAGAAGACCACCTCTGGCTAAAGGCTCTAATTACATAATCCCGCGGTATTTCTGGCGTTGTGGCACTTCGTTATTATTGTATTTGCCACCCATCTCTCTGCGCGTTTTGTTGTTGACACGAAACAATGCAAGTTGCAGTGAGACGTTTCATAAGTCAACCCCTCCTGGCTGATGGTGCATTGATCAGTCTTCTCAACTGTCCTTTGCATTCGGTTTGTTCGACCTCCCATATCAGGGCAGCTGGTCAGGAGGCAGCCACCGTAGTCATGTCGGCAAGCATATCGTCGTCCACCTTGGCCATGTCGCTCAATGGCAATGGGAATGGAAATGGCAATCATACGTTGATCCACAAAATGTCCAGCACGTCAACGTTCGGCACGGACAGCGAGGAGGAAATGAACATGACGTGAGTTGCGATTCGTTTTGCGGCCAAATCTCTCGTATCTGATGTAGCGGTGCAATGTCGACAGGTTCGACTCGCCTGAAGAAGAGATAGCGCATTATCGCGAGAGGTACAGACAAGCCCTGGATATGCTTACTGAGACGAGGGCAGAGCTCGGTGAGCAGCTTGCAACACGATGATTCTACGGATGGAGAAAGCTGATGTTCTACGCAGAGGAGTTCCAACAATCGTCCAAAGAGCTGGAAGATGAGATGGAGCAAGAGCTCGCTTCCAATGACAAGCAACAAGCTGAATTGAGGGAGAAGATCAAACGGCTCGAAGCGGAAAAGGAAGACTGGAGGGTAAGCTTGAGTTGGCTCTGAAGAAGTGCTTTACCGTGCGTATACTGATTTGATAACGAATCGTGCCCCGCAGTCCAAGCAGATCGCTTTGCAGAAACTACACAGCTCGACGACCGCAGCAATGCAACGGGAGATGGACAACCTGCGCTCGGAGAGGGACAAGACGCTGGTCGCGCTCCGAGACTTGGAGATGGGCAACGACGAGCTCGAGAGGAACGAGAGGTGAGCTCAGCTTACTCCTCAGCCAACGACTTTGCGCTTTGGAAGCTGACTAGCTGGTTGTGCGATTTCAGAGTTGCCGTGTCGTCATTGCTGGATCTGGAGAGCAAGTATAATCGTGCCATAGAGGAGAAGACGTTGCTGGAGCAGGAGGTTGTGCAGAGGCAAGAGCTGGAAGAGGAGCTACAACGGTCCAAAGATGAACTGCGAGGCGAGTTCTTGCCAGTGCGCGAGATTCTGACTTCTGCGCTAATCTCTTATGCATCTAGACGCCAACAACGAGATTGCGATTCTGAAAGATCAGCTCACTCGCCCTATACCTGCGCCGCCGTCATCTGCCTCAACTCACATGTCTCCAGTCCAAGAAGCTTCTCGCGAACTATCTCACGTGGACATATCGCCTCTCAACTATAATCCCGACCAGACCCTCTCTCCTCTTCCGCCCCCCGTCCCGTCCAAATCGCCTCTATCGCTTTCTCGCACACCCGAGCCACAACGCACGCCCCTGAGATCCTTTCCCCGAAGTGCGACGTCCTCATCAATCCCGACTCTGGCATCGCCTGTTGCTAAGAGGTACGGCGGAGCACCAGGACTCACTTCCTCGCCGTCAGCACTATCGTCATTGTCGAGGTCGACTACATCGCGCAATCTCGCCAGCGCAGCGGGCCCGGCCTCGCCAGCTCTTACGCGATCCCGAAGTGGTATACCCACTGCGTCGCCCGCTAGGGTCGCTATGACAGCGAGCAACCAGCAGACCAAGTCGCGCGGTTTCAAGCTCCTGCATGATCTGCAAGCACGCCTCAAGGCAACCGACGATAAACTCGCCAAGGTACCAAGACGGAATGTCTCCAATCCGCTGTCCCTCGGATCGAAAAGTCGCAATGTATCAACAAGCTCGACAACGAGCGATGCTACCGCTGGCCTTCCTGCGCAGGCGAGAGCGGCTCATGTGCGTGTGACGCAACTTGCTAAAGACGCAGCAGCGACACCGACCGGACTATCAAGCGAGAAGACGAGTTCGTCCAACTCGCTCATGTCGCCCAACGGCTGGGTGTTGGTGGAAGACGGCGCAGAAGGGGAGGATACGCCCACTGGACCAGGATCAATGACGTTGCACGAGGAACCCCAATCGCCACTCGAAGTGCAGTTCCGCGCAGTCTCGTCAGCCAGCACTTCGTCCAATCGCTCTTTACCGACTCGACCTGGGATCCCATCCCCGTTGGCGAACGCTGGTAATGCTGGCAATGGCCTCAATAGGTCAACCAGTACGAAATACGCACGACCATCTTCGAGGGCTGGCTTGACTCCGACCCATCAACGAAGGGAGAGTTCTGCCATTCCTCGTTCACACAACAAGCAGCCGTCGACGTCGACGTCTAATGATCGACCAATGTCACCATCTATGATCCCCACTGCCGCCTCTCGACCCATGTCACCCTCCATGCTTACTCAGCTAAAGGGTATACGAGGACCTTCACCCGCCTTTGGCAATATCGCCTCCTCACTACACTCCTCAGCAACGTCGTCTCGACCTGCCTCACGCACTGAAAAGGCCGTTCGGGCGATAGGTAGAGGTCCACCGCCCACTCAAGCTCAAGCTCAAGCGTTGAACGCGAGCACTCATGGGCATGCGAATGCCAATGCAAACGCGAATGGCACTTCGACTCCAGGAGGCCTGAGGAGATCTACGCGTCGGTCGTCGCTTGGAGCAGCAGAAGCGGCGCTTCCGCCCACTGGTATCCCTGCACCAGCTTCATCTTCAGCACAGAGAACACCGGGAAGACCGACCAGCGTCCATGTATTTGGATCGACGCCTCCGCCCGTACCGCGGATACCTAGTGCGCATTTGAAGGAAAGTACGCGGCGACCAGGCGTTTTCGGGAGGGAGAGACCAAAGGCGGTGGTCGAATGAGCCTTGACGTTATTGCGTACGAGGTCAATCGCCAATTACTTAATTACTTGGTTTCGAGTTAGTGTAGCCGCACCACATCGAAGCGCGTTGCATAGGACATGAACATGTGCATGCTTGTGCTTGTATACAAAGACGAATGCGATGACAGTCACGAATGCAACGAATGTGATGACAGTAATAGTACAGAACACACAAATGAAGTCGTGTCAAAACCAAATGTATGTACAAACATCCTCCACTGGAGGAGATTGAGCGAAAGCGGATGGTCGTGTAATATTCGTTGGGTCGTAAGGTCGTAATAGGCGTCAAGGGTAGTACAGAAGAACAACAGAATCGCGAGAGAGGTCACAATTGGAGAGTCACGATGGGACTGACAACACGGGACAGAAGGGAGTTAAAGTGCCCATCAACATGAGTAGGGACTGGCCCGTCGATCATTGCTTTTTGCGCCATTTGCTATCCCTTTGTCTACAGGATTGCCAAAACGTTAGCGCTCTGCTTTCCTAACGGTAGATACAGTAGGGTATAGGTTGACGAATATCGCGTCTAAGAAGGAGAGGGTACGAGAGGGAAGACAACTCACAGAGCCTCCCGCCGCACTTTAGCCTCCTTATCAGCAATCATCTGATCCGCCTTCTCATTCTGCTTCGCCACATCTTGAGTACTGGGGAAACCTATCGACCAATATCCAGGTGGAGTAGGCGCTCTTGCCCACTACCAGCGTTCAAGCGTATCAGCCCACACACTCCTTGTTCGAGGGAAACGGGGCGCAACACTTACCGTTTCGCGATGACGGGACACCTTGTTCTGATGTGCACGAACACTTTCGTCCCTTGCTGTAACAGTACCCTCCAGGAATTTGTCGCTCTGAGAAGGATCTCTCCACGCTGGGGCTTGATTGTACCGAGGGATATCGCCTACTGCTTCGTAATACTGCATAGTTTTCGATGAAGTATCAGCTCGTGCCATTTCGTCCTTCTGTCCACTTCCTATTGTCCCGCAGGAACAATATCTGCACGCTACTCACATCTTTACAGCACTCGCAGTCGCCTCCGTGCATGCCCCTCCTCTCAGCTTTCTTCCGCTTGACATCGTGAAAAGCGTACGCAGCACCTTCGTTCTGTTCGGGGTCAATCTCGTACTCATCCGTGACTGCTGTTCGTCTGCGATACATTGAATCATTGCTTTAGCCGATTTCGAGCAACATTTTGCGCACGACTACTCACACTTCCTCAGGGTGGAGATACCGCCCTTTGCCCTTATATCCCGCATACACCTCCCTCTTCTCCGACGCAGACATTTTGCTAAGCCGCTTCAACTGCGCAGATTTCTCGGCCGGCGTCAGACCCTCCATGTCGGCCAATTTGCGCTTCGTGCTCCCGCCGGCAGATTGAGATGGTGTGTAAGAGCTACGGCTACGAACAGGGGTCTCGTATTTGCTGCGACTGGACGCATGGGGTAGCGTTTGTTGAGAAGATGCTTGTGCGGGAGTGGTGAGACCGTTGTTGAGTACTTTCCTTCGCAATGAGGTGGTTCGAGCTCCGTCTGTCAATCCGCGATCGCGCACCAAAGGCGTTTTGGGTATCGTCGCTGTTAGTGTTGCGACGTCCTGGACGGAAGGCGAACGGAAGTCATCCTCGTCGTCGAGGACGTTGTTCCGGCTGGACGTCGGGCGAAGGCTGCGAGGCGTAAGACCACCTGTACTCGGCGATGCACCAAGCCAGGGCGTTGTTTTGGTTGCGTACACGGCACGCTTTCCGACAGGCATTTCGACCTGCTGCTGTGCTTGTGGCGTCATCGCATCCCCATTGTACGTTGGCTCTGGGTATCGCACCTCGTCTCCAGATGTTCGAGGAGGCGAGCGATGATGTGTATCTCGATACGTAGAGGGTTGAAAAACCACGTCAGACGATTCCGCTAGTAGTCGAGCGACCTCATAGAACGGCTTTGGGGCGTGTTCTTCCTCCTCCAGGTTGACATTGGCATGCGCGAAGAGTTCTTCATCATCTGCGATAGTGACGGACGTTCGACGCTGCCTGTCTTCGTCCGCCGCCTCGCTCTGGCGTTCTTGCGATGCACTCTCTTCCACGAGAACAACGGTGTTGTCGGCATCCAACTCCATTTGCGCCTGATTATCATCACGTTCTAGGTCGGAGACAGGGGTCTCGGCGGAAGGCGGTACTGATGCGGAGGTAGATCGACTCGCGACCTTCTTCGCTTTCCTGTCTTCTCTCTTCTGCTTTTTGACCTCGCTCCTCGCCCTCTCAAGCGCTTTCCATTCTTTCAGATGCTTGATATCGTTGGCGTACTGTTCGCGGAGCTTATCGTACTCCATTTTGAGAGTTTGGTGCCGGTCTTCCAGGTACGCATACTTGGTCGCGAGAGACACGATTGGACTGGAGGGCTCGTGTCGGCTCGGCGAATCGAGAAGGGCCGTGAAGACTTTCTTCTTCGATTTGGACGGTGTAACAGGGACGGGAGACAATGTCAAGCGCATCACATTAGGGGAAAGGGGCTGAAGTGCTCGCGGAGTGCTATTCGCGAATCAGCTTAATTCGTATTGCGAGCCGTTTTATGTCACACATACCTCTTGGCTGGCGACGGGAAGGCTTCGGTAGGCTTACTCCTTCCATCGTACGCCATTTGCCACTCCTTTTCCCATTCCTCAACACTCGCTCTCCGCCCACCCATACCTCGCCGTTCCCTCTCGAGCGTATCTTTGAGGTCCTTCATATCGGAATTCCACCGGCGCTCGTCCGATTTTCGCAATGCAACGAGTTCTTCCACCTCTTTCTTCAATCCCTCTTCGCGAAGTGAAGAACCTTCAATCGCCTCCTTGAGCCGTTTCGTCCTCTCCTCAAGCTTGCCTATCCTGTCCCTCAGTCCAGCGGCAGTGGCATACTCCGTCTCCAGCTCTTCCGCATGAGTAACCTTGAGCCTGTCCACTTCGCCGACCAGCTGTGCGTTCTTCTGCTCAAGCACCCATATCTTCCTATTCAACTTCCCCTTTTCGTCAATGTTCTCCGACGAAGACGAGGGCGTGGCGGCCGATGCAGAAGCAGAAGCAGAAAGATGATGGTCGTATTGCGCCCACCAGCCATTCTGCGCTGTGGCTTCGTTGTACTCGATCCTCAAGCTATCTCTATCCGCCGTGAGCCGATTTATCTCGTCGTTCAATGTGTCTATCTCGGAGTGTCTCGATGCGCGGTCCAATTCCAATGATACACACTGTTGTTTCAGGAGGTCGTATTGCGGTTTCAGTCGAGCGAGGTGGGTCGTGAAGTCGCCAACCTAGGTCATCGCGTTAGCTATGCGATCGGATCAGCCACGACCATATAGCTACTCACAGCATCCTTTAGATCTTCCAGACGAAATAGGCCGGATCAGCTCAACACTGCCAGGTGCCGCAGAATCATTGACTCACCTTCGAACCGCGCGACTTGCCGCTCGATGCCAGTCCCGAGGCTTTCCTCATCGTCCATACAGTTGACAGCCGACATGACCGGCCGATGCAGGCTGCTTCCGCCTTTATTGGCTCAAGCCTGTATCTGAGTCGCTGCTAGAAGTCGAGGTATAAGCGTGAGCTAGTATGTCAGGAAGAGGAGGAAATGAACATCTGAATTAGCTGGCAGGTAAATCGGTGGTCGTGGTTGACCTCATTCGCAGATTGGAATTGACGGAAGCAAATAAATCAAGTCACGCGCGGTGAATTTTTACGTAAATACTCATCAGCTTCACTCTGTCAACAAAAACAATAACAAGCTATCCGTGCATAAAGTCAGTTAACAACTGATAAATCTCTTCAATTCGCCATCATCTATCATAACAGCTCAGCAGACCTCCGCTCATCTCAGGTATCACCGCTAGACTAGCCTCGAAACCCGCGACTATAATCATAAGAGTTCCCGAGAAATTTCAGCGGAAGCGGTACGACCGAACCGATGGACGAGCCGACTCTATCTCGAGTGATCGTGGATCAGGAGCCGCAATGGCTTCGAGTCCAAGATAATGTCACACAAGCAATGACAGGGCTGATGGAGACGCGACTGGCGACTCTACCTGGGGGTAAAGACGGGGAGGCGGCTAGAGCGATCCGGAAAGAGCTGGAAACGCGGTTGGGCAAGGTACGTCTTGTGCCATCCAATCTTCACTCCTTCTAGCTAGGCGTGATTGGACTTTGACCCGAGCTGATTTTGAGTGTTTGGTCATGGTAGATACGAGAAACGATGTTCAGTATGAGCAAGTACAACCTCCAGATCAACGGGCAGAACTACGAGGACTTCGTCGATGGTGAGTCCTTCTTTCTAACTTTGACAGCGTAAAAGGAAAATTGAGAATCGTGCGATGAACATTGACCAACTGTGATGTACGTAGTGACGGAAGGATGGGACGAGGTGCTGGATCGAAAGACCAAAGCGCTGCATGTCGAGAGGGCAAATTGGGAATCGAAGAACGTCGAGAGGAGGAAGAAGATCCCCGAGGGGATATATCGTCTCGAGGAGGACCTCGAGGCCAGGCGTACCGAGGGAGAGTGGTTGCCTGAGGACGAGGAAGGGGATGTCGGTCAGTCCCATTCCCCTTTCCTATTTCTGTTCTCCTCGATGTCGAAGCTGAGCGAAGAACTCATGTTGCGATTACGTTATATAGCAACTGCAAAGGCCGCCGACATACCTCCTCCGCCACGACACGAGGAGGTCAAGCAGACCTTCAATACTGTCGTGGCGAATCTGGCAGAGGTTGCAAGAGTGAGTCGTCTGCGCTGTTCTACTACTCAACACCTTTGGTGAACGTTCCGCTGACTCTCATCTCACGCGTCTCGCGTAGGCCGCTCCGGCGCAATTGCAACGAGCTCAAAGAGCACAAGCGGTCCGAGACGAGATTATAAATCTGCCGCCATAGTTCACTGTATACATATGTATTTCTATCGCTACAACCTCATGCTGGTGCACCGCTGGTATATGAAGAGAACGCTCCTGTGCGCTTCTGTGCTGGTCGAGGAGACTAGTAACATATTTGTGGTGAACGCATCGATTGTCGCGTTCTATCGAATTCACCCGTGTAACATCAGCCAAATCCCGTCGAACATACACATCTCGGCTCGGCGGGGCGGACTTACCTCGTATCAGAGCAACATGGGGATTAACCCTAAAACTCGTCCCTCTTACTCCTCTGCCTAGGCGGATCCATAGTCTGCACGCTCTTGACCCCCTGTACATCCCTGATAGCCATCTCAACCTCCTTACCATGCCTCTTCCACACCTCATCCCTCTCGGATCCTGCCTGCTGCTGCTGCTGAGGCGAAGGGGTAACTTCGTATATACCTACTCCCTTGAGCTCGCCCACCGGTCCAACGTATTTGACCTCTACCGGAGCATTTGATCGAGGGACTACGGGCGGCTCGGAGCCGGTATAGCTGATTTGGAGGTATGTGTGTCCCGCTTCGAGCTTTATTGGCTTCACCGGCGCTTTGGACGCCATGACGAGTGGAAGGAGGAGGAGAAAGGAGAACAGACGTATTTTGGCGAGCTTTTCGGCGGGTGAACGATGGCAGTGTGATTGCGAGCTGGCAGTATGCGCTCAAGATGCTGATTGGCCTTGTAATGTGTTCTGTGAGTGGAAAAAATGCAGGACGACTAAGTACGACTATCGATATATTCTTTAAGCGTCACAACTCGTACGCTGCGCGTTGACAGCTGTTATTGTCGTTTGCCACCCAACCGCAGGACGGAATCAAATATCCTCCCATTATACTCGAGTGGTAGGTCACGTGAAAAGTTTTGAAAGCTCGACTGTTTTGCCAGTATTTTGCTTCAAGTGTCTCTCTTGCACTTTCGGACTTCTACAGACATTGACACCCGCATATCGCACTTCTCTAAGAGCTGCAGGCAGACGTTGACAGCTGAACACAATGGGCAAACCGTCGAGTAAAGCGCTTGGGAAGCGTAAAGCCCCTGCACCGCCTCCTGCAAAGGTTTGTCCCGACCGCACCTCCCATCCTATTATTTCCATTTTGCTAACTTGTCTGATACCTACTTGCAGACCGGCAACAAGAAAGCCAAGGGTACCGAAATGGAGACTGGCCCAACGGGAAAGCCCAAGAGACGGCCTGATCAGCCCAAAAAGGTCAAGTTGCGAGATCAGAAGGTCATCCCTGTTCCAAAGACGGCTTTCGCAAAGGCTTCTCGTCAAGCCGCCGACGATGATGAGGAGGAAGATGACGATATGATGGACGATCTTGGCGAAGAGGAGGAACTGGAAGTCGGCGTCGCATCAAGGTTCTTATCGAGCGTTGATGAGCATGCGCTTAGTCGGTGAGTCAGATCAAGCATTACTTGCTTCTTGACTTTTGCTGAGAACGAGGCTCGCAGCACGGTCAAAGAGACTAAGAGACTGCACGAACTGTCCAAGAGCCGCGATGAATTTCCGAAGCAGAAGAGACAGAAGCTCCAGCTTCCTACGCCTGGGTCACCGTCCGGCTCGAGCAATTACGAATTCGACTCGGATCCGGAGTTCGCTTCTGACCTAAATTCGGAAGACGGCGATCTGGATGAGGAGGATGCGTCGTCTGACGATGACGAGGAACTTGGGAGCTCGGACTTTGCCTCCACAGATGCTGAGGACGATGACGATGACGACAGCGAGGATGAGCTGGCTGCGGCGTACGATGATGTATCTGACGCGGAAGAGGAGGATGAACAGTTCAAAGAGCGGCGGAAGGGCAAGAAGGCCGCCAAGGAGTCTGAAGCGGACTACGAGACGGCGGGACGAGCGCGCTGGACGGCGAAAGGCAAGCAGGAGAATGGAGATGAGGATCACGTCGACGTAGGCCGTTTACCAATCAAGCTTCCTAGTGGAGAAGTGCAGCAAGTGGAGGGATCGACCAGAATAGCTTTACCGCCAAGCAAGAAGAAAGCGCCTAAACCCGAGAGTGATACCGAGGAGGAAGTGGAAGAGAGCGAAGATGAGGGCAGTGACGATGGAGCCGAGGCCGAGAAAATGGCTGGATTGAAGGGCAAATTCGGCAGGATGGGTATCGCTGAGATAGTCAGTCAAAAGGGTTGGAAGAACGCGCAGAAACTCGAAGCGGCCAAGGAGCAGATCGCAACACTTGGTGCAGAGATTTTGGCAGGTGGAGAATTGGTGGATAACGTGAGTCGTTGGCGCCAACAACGCAGATAGCAACTGACCATCTTGGTTGCTCTATAGGCACCCGTCCTCACTCGCTTGTCTACATTCGCTCTACCGACAGTACCTTCGACAGAAGAAGGCCAAGGCTCGTTGCCCGTGCCAGCGTCGATTCGAGGCATGGCCTTCCTGTCCCAGCTAGCGGTGTATAAGGACTTGATTCCGGGTGAGTTGCCTCAATCC
Source organism: Cryptococcus sp. GC_Crypt_5 (assembly GCA_026538355.1). Taxonomy (NCBI): domain Eukaryota; kingdom Fungi; phylum Basidiomycota; class Tremellomycetes; order Tremellales; family Cryptococcaceae; genus Cryptococcus; species Cryptococcus sp. GC_Crypt_5. The sequence goes on from JALPBZ010000041.1 coordinate 41,545, forward strand.
CGCCTATAAGCCAAAGATGCTAACGTGTCATTATAGGCTACCGCATCCGAGCTTTGACCGAGGCAGAGGAAACAGAAAAGGTCCGAGATGAGGTGAAACGACTTCGAGAGGGAGAGAAGATGCTGGTGAGGACCTACAAGGGATATCTGAAGATGCTTGAGGGCGAGGTTAAAGGTAAGCTACAGTCACGGGCATTGCGAGAGACGATGATAACAGTCACGTCTGTCTTACAGCGCGATCGCCACTTGCAAGCCTCAGTCTCAGGTGTATGTGCGAGCTCTTGACTTCAGCAACACACTTCAACTTCAGCGAGAACATCATGGGCGTTTTGGTTGGCCGCGTTGGACGCAGAAGCTGGGACGCTGTGAGTGTCAAATATAGCTAGGACGAGGACGCTGTTGACTGATGACCCGATTTTAGGATGCGGATCTCGTCGTTCATACCTTCGTCACGGTCTTCAAAGCGGACCTGACAGGGGTATATTCCCAGACACTAGTCCGACTCATCGCACGAATGATCAAGGAGAGGCACTTCCAGGTCCACCCAATCGTTCTCGCCTCTTTGCTGCAATTAAGATTGAGGGACGAGCTGGATCAAATGCGCAAAGGCAAGAAAGCGTCGGGGAGGAAAGACGATCCGTTGAAGGGGAAGAAGTTCAAATCTGAGATTAGGAAGAAGTGGGCCACCAAGAACCAGCGCAAGAAGGAGAAAGAGGACAAGGAGGTTCAAAAGGAGATGGCGGAAGCCGAAGCAGAAGTCGACAAGGAGGAGCGAGCGCAGGTGGTGAGTGCCGAGTCCGCCTTTTGGGGCTATGCGAATATCCTCGCACTACATGAGAGCGACGAAGACAGAGGCTGATGATCAATTTGTGATAACCAGCAAACGGAAACGCTCAAGAACCTCTTCGTCCTATACTTCTCGGTCCTGAAATCGACAAATAAGACACCTCTTTTGCCTGCGGCACTGGAAGGCATATCGGCGTATGCGCATCACATCAACATCGACTTCTTCCGAGATCTCTTGGCGGTATTACGGCGGATCGTCGTTGAAGTGCCCGAAACAAGCACATATTCAGGCGCTAAACCAGCTGCTGAGAACGAAAACGGGGATGAGGAAGATGGGGATGGGGAGAATGATTTGGTGCAGGTGGACGCTGTTGGTGCCAGTCAGAGAATACGATTACGACTATTGGCTATCGTCACTGCCTTTGACTTGCTGTCCGGGCAAGGCGAAGCGCTGAACATCGATTTGGGCGATTTCGTCAACCAGCTCTTCGCGCTCTTACGGCCCCTATCGCTCGACACGGGCATCGAAGACCCACCTGCGTCGATGCCGTTCTCCAGCAAATCGTCTGGCGTGCACACGCTGTCCACCTCCGCGCTGCTGTTCAGGTCGCTGGGCGCGTCCTTCTTCTCTCGCCAAGCAGGCAGGTCGCCGACGTACCGCACGGCAGCGTTCGCCAAGCGCTTGACGGAAGTAGCGCTTCACTTACCCCCCGATTCGGCAAGGCAAGCCATCGCGTTCGCCCGCGCGTTAATGTCCAAAGAACCCAAATTGGAGGGCATGCTGGACACGGAGGAACGTTACGCGGACGGGATATATAAAGGAGAAGGAGACGATCCGCAGCTCATCAACGCCTTCGCGGGCAGTTGGTGGGACGTCCATCCCCTCGCGGACAAGTACTGGGACAGGCTCGTCAGAAGCGAGGCTGTCAAGTTGAGGGATGTCAAGGCTGTTTAAGCGGTTCCGTTTCCGCTGGACTGCTGTGTCTTCTTTGTTGAACAGGGCGGGAGGACAGAGGGCGAGAGCGAGTGGGACGTAAAGCTTGTTTGTATCTGTGGTTTTGCTACTTAGCACGTATCTAGCGGTGATCGTCATATGCATTGCATGTACAACAACACGTCCGTGCGACAAGCTCTCTTATACTGCATCGTGTAATTAATGTTGCCAGACGGCTTGGACACGACCGGTTCACTTATACGTCACGCGGCATTCTTCCAGCTCCAATCATGCTTGGGGGCGTCGTGTGCTGCACACCGATCGAGACGAACAGGATGGCCGGCTCTTCATCATGGTGCGCTTGGCATCTAGGGCTACAGCTCGCCAACGGACGCCACACCGAGATCCCGCCACATTTTCGGTCTGCCATTATCTGCTTCTGAGCCAAACCAGCTAGCAGCGGAAGGCTGAGACGCGTCGTCGATCCTGCACAAACACAAGAGAAGAAGTATGAGCACCGCTCTTGCCTCAGCTCAACGCAACTTGGAGCACAGACAGGGATAGGGGCGGAGTGATTTGTAACAGATATGGGTGACGTACCACTTGCATTCTACAGCTTGCTTTTCTAGTAAGACCTTGACGGTCGCCCAGGAGAATCGGACTATGCCCTTGTAGCCAAATACCGGGTCCAGGGCTTCTTTGAGATAGGCTTGCGTCTTGGGATCAGAGGGGTATCCGCTGCCCCGACTTATGGCTTGCTCTGCGTCCCCGTGCAGCTCTGACTTAGCTCGCAACGATCTATCGCCAGGACATCAACACTTGCTTGGGTATCTTGATATAGACCTTCGCACTCACTCGTCGTCCTGCATGTCCTCCGGGTCCACCCATTGATGGATATACCGATCTCTCGTGACTTTGGCAATGATCGACGCCGCGCCGACGATCTTGAAGAGACTGTCGGCTTTAGGGCACACTGTGAAGGTGATCGTGGGGAAGATGGCCGATAGACGCGCTTGCCATTGCGGTGCAGGACCCAACGCGTCGACGTAGCACTGCGAAGACGTAGCGAAGCAATGTAGCATGCCATTAGCCCTATTGAGTTTCGGGTGATGTAGTTGTGACTGACCTCTGTGACGTTGATTCCTCGCGCAAGGGCCGAACTGATCAAACCGATGGTCGCGTCCTACAATCCAGTGGTCTTTCAGCTCAAGAGATCTACTTAGGAGAAAAAGCTGACCTCTGCTTGTCTATTGAGGTTGACGGGGACTTTTCTCAGCATGTTCGCTGAGATCGACTGCGGCGAGAGGGTCGCCGAGGAGTAACAGAGTGGAGCGTGAAGATCGAACGATTCCCAGAGTGCTTGACGGGTTTCGGCGGACAGTGCCTTCGAGTCTGGTATGCGAAAGATTAACATGCCGCAGATGTGAGAGAACGTCACATCAGTCAGGATATTGCAACGTGGAGATGGGTCGGCAGCGCGGTGAGGAAACGTACCGTCGAATCCTATCTCTTCCAAGGTAGGCTTGAAGGACAGCGGACAGTACGCAGCGGCATACACCATTGGGCCTGAGTGAGCACGTCAATGCGATCCGAGCAGCCTTCTTCTGATCAAATCACAAGGCCAGAGGATCTAGCCAGTCCAAGACTTACCGAGTACAGCTAAATACAAGATCGCCATGTCAGTCAAGACATATCGATACAGTGGAACAGGACAGGACAAGACCTACGTCCTCGACCAGCTTCATCAATGCCCATAATCCAGCCCTCGTCCTCGACTACAGCTACAGAGGCACTGCTGCTACTCCCACTCCCACCTGCAACCCCATTGGCAGAAGAAGACGAAGAGGACGAAGGGAGTTGAGAATGGTAATTGTACGAATCGAGCAGGGGCGGTATGGGGTCCAAGTTCACCGGGTCGATAGGGTGCGCCATGTTGTACTCTTCACTGCCTTAGTAAGCGATTTCGGTAGGAAGTGTTCTATGCGAGTCAGCTCGGTAGATCGAGTTGAAATGTAATGGATATGTAAAGTGCAGAAAGCAAGAACGACTTTCGAGTAATGTTGTAGAACAGTAGGACGCGCCTAAAATCAGACGCGACTTGGTGCTGGGCGGGAGCAGATTGGCTGAGATTGTCGAGCTTGGTGCAATCTGCCTGCAAATATCATGCCTTGCAGTAGTGGCCGCAGGGCTTCACTAATCGAGTCGTCGCAGTAGCTGCAAGAAGCTCACTTGGATGAGCGGAGGTGCTGGCAGTGACGCAGATCTAGGAAAAATGCAGATCGATGATGGAGCATGGTAGTACTCATGCTAAAACCAATCATTCGCAATATGAAGTAGCTGGCCGGACCGTCCTCCCTGTCATCGGTGATCCATAGTATCTCCTTATACAGACACCATGTAGACGACATGCATGACAGCGCATCTACATCTGATGTACGTATGCCCCGACAGCCCCGAGGTCCATTATCAATTATCCCCAAAAAAAGCATTATCTCATCGCTATATAGTATGGAAGACTACTGGAAATCCCAGACATCCACGCCCAACTTCGCCGTGGGTCCAGCCCAAGCTTCCGAGCCCTGACTCTGACTGCCTCTCTCGTTTCCGACGTACTTCCTCCATTCGTCAGAGGACATGTAAGCCTTGCTTCCGTGGCACGGGTGCGGCACGGCGTCTGGTCCGATTTCTGCTTCGTCTGCCACTGGCAGTGCCTTCGTCGATGCCGATGACGCGGATGACAACGTCGAGGTTTGTGACGATCCTGAAGGTTCTGACGATTCCGACGAGTCCGATAGTGGTGCTGCTGGTTCTTCCGATTCTGCTGGCGACACGGCGGACGCGGTCGCATCCACGTTCTGGTCCAGGTCCATATCTGATTGCCCAGCTCCTTCCGCTGCATTGCTATGACGCATATCCATGACTACCGCCAGACGCCAGCGGAGTAATCGTCCTGTTTCAGATAATCGTTGCAGCTGAGTCTCTCTCAACGCCAACAGTCTCGCAGTCGATTCCGTGCCGCAGAACGCCGAGGAGAGCACCAGCGCCAGACCCAGGGCTAGGAAGAGGAGGGAGACCAAAGGCGATCGACAATGTAATGGTCTATGACCCGTCTTGGCTAATGGTAGCGGCGGCGCTAAGAGGTGGGGAGAGGGGTACGACGACGATCTCTTCGTCCGTGGTCTCTGACTTGAATAGGAGGAGGAAGAAGAAGAGGAAGAGGAGCGCGAGCGCGAACGCCGTTTCTCGGAGATGAACGTCGAGTCCAGCTCGAGATCGAGGTCGTAGCTCAGACTCCGGGCGACACTGGGCCGCGCTGAACCCTTGGGCTGATCGTAAGTCGGTGTTCGATGAGCATGGGGAGGAAGCCCGAAGAGGTCGTCGGGAAATCGAGGCGTTGAGGGGGTAATCACCAGTCGTGGGAGTGGAGGAGTCAGAGCCGATGCGGCGACAGATGAAGTAGATCCTTGCGAGTTGGTGTTGATCGGTGCCGGTTCCAGTGCCATATCAGGCGGGGCGGATGTTGAAGAGCTGGCCATGGCGCGAGACGGACGATTGTTGATGTTTTGAAGGTGTTCGTATGAATGATAAATGGTAGTCGCGTGTAGCGAAGGTAGTTGATGAGCGATTGGCGCACAGCGCGAAAGTGTGACTAGTGGTCACAATGTCGACTTGCGAGAGAAGACTGGTCAAGGACGACGGCGAGACCGAGAACGAGTTGAGGTGAAGCGACCAGCGCGGTACGTTATTGAGAGTGTTCAAAGAAAATGCGGCAAAGTGGAGATATGATTATATGTTGTATGTGATACGAACGAACGACTCGTGGAGAGCACGACTCGACGACTTGGTGCACGGTGTCAACAGACTTGACGTTGCGTTATCGCTACGCGCCTGCTCTTGCTCTTGCTCTTGCTCGTGGGTGCTTTTGGAAAAGCATTCGTATCCGTACACAAAGACAAACGAAAAAGGCGTCGCGTACCAGTTAGTTACGATAACTTAATTGTTAATGCTAATGCTAATGCTTATGCGATGCGGTGCCTGAACGCGTCCCCGGCACCTGTCCCTGCTGACTGGCGTTCCTGATCGATCTTCCATAACGCATCTGCATTTGCATCCGTGTCTGAGTAAACGAAGAGAAGATCCTGGGCACGTTGTGGGACGCACGCATACCGGGAAGCGAACTGAAGCTCAGCTCGCAGCTTCGCAGCGATCAGCCCAGTCCACTCGCTCTGGCTTCCTTGTGCATGCGCAGGCATTGGTGAGTGACCACACAAGCACAGATCTTGTGTACCGTACGCTGTATAGCTCACGCCGTTCATTGTGCGCCAAGAATCAATGCATTGGTTGATATGACTGCGCTGAGATATCACGTACATCTCCTCGAGGTCGTGTCAAGCTTCCGTACATACAGCACCTCTCCCTTCCAATTTACTCCGATGTTCAAAATGCGTTACTGCGATACAATCGTAGCTTGACCCTATCGAGAGCATCACACGTCAGTTCCCTTCGCTAATCTGCAGTATCACCACCAAAAGGACCACGCACTTATCTCGCACGATCTCCAGCTCCGTCTCCTCCTCTTCGTCGTCTCCAGCCTTACTTTTGCCTCCGCCACCGTACAACTTGCCTTCGCCGGCAGCTGACCAACTGGCTATATCCCATCTTGCCCAACCCCAAGTCTCTTTTATCTGTATCCGCAAGTCACGTCGCGTATCAGTATCCACTCAATCTTGCTCGATCTCATTGGACACCGAGCGTAATGAGAGCAGAAGCTCACCTCTGGTTTCTTGTGCGGTGCGATTATGATCAGCCATCGAGCTTTCCCGCTGAGCTCAAATAGCAGAGCAAATAGCTCGGACGGGGTAGCGACGAGATGCAGCGCGAAGGAGCATATGATCATATCCCATATTGGCTCGTGATCTCCGCGCGAAACACCGTCCTTTGCTGTCGCGGGAGGGAGTAGCCCGTTGGCCAGGTCGGTGAATGAGAGTGCGTGGCAAGGTCGGGACGTGCGGGCAGTGTAGGCTGGCGCGGTGTACTGTGCAGGACGACAAAAAGGTCAGAACCGAGGAGACGAGCGTTACAGAGGCCATGAACTGCCGCGGTACCACTGAATGGACAAGGATTGTCCGATGGTGCATCATGGTAGATCCATAGACGAGAGACGCCAGGGAGAGAGATGCAGGACCAGATGACAAACCAGACAATACTCACAGGATCGGTCGCGACGACATCCAAGCTGAAGCTCTCCGGTAAAAGGGGCGGATCCATCTTATCGAAAACCACACGAGCACTGCTTGTCCTCCCCGTTGCTCCACCGGGCATCACAGCCGATCGTCTGGCATTGGGAGGGATGAAGGCGGGTCGCGAGGGCATTGTCACCGTGCTTGATCCAGATGCCGATGCTTGACCGAGGGGCGATGTGCTGGGTATAGGGTGTGACCTGAGCGCAGCTAGTGGGTCTGCAGCGGCTTGTGCTGTTGAGGAGGATGACGTGAATGCAGTGTGCGATGGTTGAGATGATCTCCGATGGCCCTGTTCTGCCCACTCGAGAAGACAGAGCGTGGCTTCTCCACTACACCGAGCAAAGCACAATGATCAATCGTCAGCCTTGGGAAGTCTTACATCGTGCAGCCTGCTTGACTCTGACGAACATACCTTCCCGCAGCCATATCCAGTACTTTGAGCCCTCTATTCCCAGGTCCGTCGCTTGTTTGTCCTGGACCGTCGTCCGCGTCCGCGCCGTGTTGTTCGTTGCGGTATACATGCCTACCCTCTTCATCCCACCAGCGATTCATGAGCGTCCACACGACCTGTGCGCAGATACCATAAAGAGTAAGCTAGACGGACCCCTACATCAAGAAAATTGTTGTGTGCAGGCTAAAAGCAACGTGAGGAGGGGGGTAGTTGAATGAGAGGGCAGAGAGAAGGACGTGGGACAGGGGACAGGGGACAGGGATACGCACTTTCTTGATCCCCGGATAGAAGGGATTCCGATACGTAGCAGACACTTTACGGTAGTACTGTGCACCGCACACCACACGTTATCCGTCAGCTATTGCGCCGTGAGTGGGCGGTAGATCCGGCGTGACATACCTCGTCCACTCCGTGCTCGTTGTAGTTGTCCCGCATCGCATGGGACAGGTTCCCATGTACCTGACTTAGCGAGGCCATATTGCACTGTAAACTTCTCGGATCGCTCTGGCTTATAGTCTGATACTTGCTACTTGGATGGGCAGAGGATCTCCAGAGGGTCTAATTATGTGAGAGCTGTCGAGTATAGAATAATGTCTATCTCTTAGAGGGGTACGAAATTTGTTTGGTTGTGGACTGGGAAGGTGGAGGTCGACCACTCTGCTTTTTAGCTTACGCCCGTCACCGATATCAACGTGTCCTAATCGCCTGGACATGAGTAAAGGAACAGCTTGATTCCGCGACCTTTAGGAGAAAGAGAACACGACGTATATGCAAGGCGCTAAATGATCCACACTCATACATGATATACGCAAACACATCTTCACCACTACTGGGTATCGCATATAATTAGGTTGGGTACTCATTGGACTCCACGGCTACTTCAAGTCCTGGCACAACCTACGCCCCGCTGCCTTCTCACGAACTCGGAAACCTCTACGCTCTACGCCGCACCGCGGCCGCGTCATGTCCAGCAATCAGATCTATCGGATGAGGAATGACAGAGCCACCTGGGCCGCACACACGGCGGTGACAAACCAGAAACCGTAGAAGTATCCACCAGGGTTCCCGTTGATGCTCGCACTCCAGACCTATTCACCCATTTAGCAACCCTACTTGCATATATGAAACCGAAGACTCACAATACCGCCAATGACCGGACCGAAGAAACGGGCTGACGACACAGTACTTTGGGCAAGACCGTTCGCAAGGCCGACAACATTAGGCGGGGACATAGCGTTCTATAGCCAAATTGGTAAGCGCATGCCACCGTACAAGATCACCAGACTCTTTGTGCACTAACGATCAGGATCATAATCGAGGTGTAGGCGAAAGTACCCGCGCAATACCTCACAGCTGTAATGAGGACGAGCACTGTTGTACCGAATATGTCAGCTTACACGTCTTCATGCTTCAGACGACACTCAGCTCACCCGTCATGACCAAGAAGCCTCCGTCCTGATCGGGCGAAGCAAGGCTGTGCAATATCGGCAAGCAGAAGAACGCGGGGATGTATAGCATCGAACCGAGTCTGAACATCTGCAAGTGGGTGAAGCGACCGAGAGGCGGGCCCAAGCGCGGGTACAGATAGAATTGGTAGACCAGCTGGCAGCAGCACATCAGTGCAATGAGGAAGGAGAAGTGGGCGGGACCAAGACCGAGACCGCCAGATCGGTAAGGACTGCCGATTGTTGTTGGTAAGCGTTACAGACCATGCAAGTTCAGTTGAACAGGCCAAGCTTACGTGACGAGGAATGAGAGGAAGATCTGGTCATGTATGGTGTTGTGCAAAGCCAGGAGACCATACTGTAAAGTGATCAGATCTTGCGCTTGGGCTGAAATGAATGTAGCTCGGCTCACCTGACCAATAACCATCAAGGGCAGTTGCTTGAAGGACGAGGGCTGCTTTTCAACCACCTTTGCGTCGACAGGACTGACTAGAGGCGAGCTTTCGTTTTGTGCAACACCTTCGGTAATCGCAGTAAGAGCTCCGCCACCGTGACCCGTACGACCAGGGGCCGGGAAGAATGGATCGCCACCATCAGCCGTGTGCGCGTCATCGGATTCGCCCAGCACTGCAGTAGGGCTCTGAAGACCGGTATTGGCGAATATAGCTGGCAAGTGTCCTGACGAAGTGCTGAAGCGTCTGCCGCCGTGCGAGACTGATAACCGGTGACCTGGCAAGGTCCGGAACAACGAGGAGCCACTGACAAGCCTGTTTCGCGTCGAGTTGCGAGACACACTGCCTTGACCGCCTTGCGAGCCTGGGGTGAGACCAGGGGACGGTTGAGGCGTGTCGTCGGCCACGACGTCCTCGTCCCCTTGCTCCCCGTCAACTTCGTCTTCGTCTTCATCGAACACAGCTGAGTCTTGGGCGACAGCGGCGGACACCCAGAGATCGTTGAGGTTGAAAGTGTTCTCCTCGTTCGCTGTTAACGCGACGTCAGCAAAACGAAGTCGGATACCTCACAGCATCAATTCTGCACTCACCCAAAAGTAGCTTTTGTGCCAAACCTAAAGCCCCACCAGGCTGCTCCTCCTCTTCATACTCGTCGTCCTCGTCTCGCTCAGGGGGCGGCAAAGCAGCTGAAGCACGACGAGCTGCTTCCAGCACAGCTCTAGCCGCGAGCGTTGGGTGTTTAGACCTGATTCCACCATAGCCGTACGCTGTACCGAGACTGGCTCTGCTGTCTCTTCTAGCGTGAGGGGTGCTAGACAACGCCGGGTAGCCAGCACCATGTGACGCAGCTTCAGTCTCGCCAGGCGAAAGCATCCCACCTCCCTTGAATTTAAGCGACGGCACGCGGATCGCTGTTCGGTTGGACGGAGCAGGCGAGGGAGCGCGCTCAATCGTCGGCGATGTGGCTAGAAGCGGTTCATCTTTCTCGACTGTAAGGGCAATGCGGCTTCCGCCGCGCACACCACCGTCCCACGAAAGGAAGCAGGAGAGAATGGCGCCGACCAAGAGCAGGGCGCCACCGATGATGGTGGGCAAGACGTATGGGAAGCTTTGGAACAGGCCTGTATCACATACAATTGTTAGCAACGGCTGAGCAACTTCGGCTTTGCGGATAGAAGTGAGGGCAAAACTCACCGATTCGACCGAGTATTGTGCCAGGGAAGTTGTCCGCTGGACTCTCGAAGACACCACCCAGGATAGGTCCGACCACACCACCGAAACCCCAAGAGAAGCCGAGAATGGCATATGCTCGCGTAGCATTTGTGTCGTCGGTCAAATCACGGATAGATCCTCGGAACTGGAGCAAAGCACGTTTAGCCTGATAAAGATTCAGCAGCATGCAATACTCACCACACCGACAGCGCCTCCAAAGATACCTTGGATCAAACGAACGCAGATAGCCTCGGGTAGCTATTGCGGAAAGCAGTCAGCCATGTCGAAGTGCGGGCGTAGGTAGTTTGTAATAAGGCGTACAGATTTAGATGTGCCGAAGATGACCAGAGCTACAGATTGAGCACTGGTCAGCTACAGTTAAGGGCATAACTGCGTGATCGCGCTCGCTCACCGATAGCGCTTCCAAGCAAACTGGCAACGAGCACGGCTCTTCTTCCATGTCTGTCGGCAATGCTGCTCCACAGCAGAGATGTGAAGAATTGGGTGATGAAAAAGACCGATACAAGGTTACCGGTCCACAGTCCGACAGCTGCTTCGGTCTCGCTGTTCTTCGGACGGCCAGAGCTTAGGAAGAACCCTGTGCATACGATCAGTGTGTGCCAGTGTCACCTATGCAAAGAGTAGAATAGACTTACCTTCTATCATTTTGAGGAGGAAAGGGGTGCACAAGTTTGCCGCCAACAGTTCGGAAAGCATCGCCTGCAGCGCGTGTTGCCGTAAGTCATTGACATTTCGACGGCAAACCGATGACACAGGCGAATGAGCGAGATGAGAGAACTCACGATGCACATGACGACCATGGGTAGAACTGGCAGCGGGGTGGAGTACGCTGGTCTGATACCGGGCACAAGGGTGGGGAGCTTCGGTTGCAGGTCCTCGTCGTCGAAACCATCGAGGCCCTCGCCCGCCGCCCGGCTCACGCGTCGATTCCCACGACCATAGCTGGAGAAGCTGGGCCGGACCGATCTACGCCTAACTTTGGGCAGCGGCACGCTGCCTCCTCCAGCACCAGAGAATCCCGCTGAAGGGGATTGTGGAGAGTTGATAACGTGTATCGTCCCAGTCGACGGCGAGGGGGTCTCAGTGGCCAAGGCTGAGCCACCGCGTATGAGGTCGCCTGGTGCCGGCCGGGGCGGCAGCTTGATTTTGCTTGGGGGAGTAGCGGACATGGCGACGCGCTTCGCTATAAGCTGGCTCACTTCTCCAGACCCAACACCGAGTGGCAACTGAAGTCAAGAGCTGTATGAGAACGGGAAAGAGGATAGCAGCAATCAGAGGTGGGGCTTATAACTTTACATTGCCTGATAAACTCAATCAGGGGGAAAAGGGTCCGTGCGGGGCGCTCCCCGTTATTGTCCGTTATTCGCGTCATTCCTGCACTGCGCCACAGTCGTACAATCATGACAAGCGATGCATACATGAGCGTGCAATGCTTGTCGGTGATCAGTAAACGAGAAAGACTTCGCATTGCCTGGCTTGATGCGCCGGGAGAGGGGCCACAGCGACAGCGACGCGTATAATGGTGCTGGAAGCGCGAAGTCAAGACGTCATACCGCCGGAAAAATCAGCCCATGGCCTATATCTCCCAACTCCAAGACTACATTGCTCGAGCAGATGACCGCCCGCACGGAACCGCCCACCATCCTTTGCAGTCATCTCTCTTCTTCCAATTCAACTTACAGTACTCGGTACAGATATCTGACTACTCACTGGCCTGGGGACAGCTCATACGGTTAAATTCAAAGTGTAGCATGCCCCCTACTGGGCCATACCCTGCAGTCTATCATCTAGTACTCAGTACGCCCGCACTCGCAGACATCCCACTACTCTTCTCACAAACAGGACATCTACCAACAACGTTCCTCACCACAGCCGTATAACTGAGCTTGGACCCCAGATTCCTTGCCTTCCACACTTCGCTTCCGACGCCTGAACCTTTCCCGGAAGCCAGCAGATATGTGACCGAAGCATTCTCCGTGCGCGAAGGTATTTCTATATCTGCGCTTTGGGCGGGGATGGCGCATGTCGCATGGACGATATGGCGGCAGAGGTAGATCAGGACTAGGGCTGGAGACGGGCCGAATGCGGGTAGGGCGCAGACTGCGCACGTGCTTGATGCTGATATCGACAAAGCTGTTTGTTAGCGATATCACGGTGAAGAAGCAGCGAGTAAGCTACTCACGAGAACCTTTTGCGCTGCTAGTTTGCCCTCTCTGTAGTTCCGATGCGAGCGCGCTGCAATCGCTATTCAAGATATGCTGACATCCTTCAAGCAATGACACCTATATACTCGAATACCAATCACTCTGTCAGCTCATCTGGTCCAGTGTTGACACAGCTATCTCAGCCAGAGCTCCTGGTCAGTACGCACCTGGAGATTAGACGCCTGGAGGATCTTGACTAGCGCAGGCTTCAGTCCCGGTATCTCCAAACCATCTTTGATTCGCCTGATCAGTCGGATCGGGTTGATTTCCGCTCCTACGTGTTCTAGTAGAGCTCGGATGAAGTTTGGTCTGGTCTCGGAGTACTGCAGCAGGTCTTCCCACAGATCCTCGTCTGCTTGCTCTTTGGCAAAGTCTATAGCCTATAGCAAGCATTATTAGCGCGACGCACTTCGCAGACGATCACGTAACAAGTAGATGCCCCTTACCCTCTGGACATCGCCGAGACGCTCGATGATAAGCATCAGAGCCTGCTTGTTATTGCCCATGCGACCAAGCAGGAACACCATCTCCGCCACGTAATCTCGCTCTTTACATATATCATATGCCTGTGTGCTGATCAGATCGGACTGTATCAGCATGAGCTCACCTTTTCGAGATCGTAAAAGTTGCTCGCTCGGAGGAACGGCATCAGTCGTTTGACATCGTACGCCGCGTACAGCTCCACCTAGAGATAATGTCAGCTGATTGATACGCTGACGCGTCAGAGTCAGCTCACCATGCGATCGCTGTACGGCAGACAGTATTGCGGATCCTTGTCAAACAGCGCGTCCAGATACATATAGAGATACTGAGGCTTGCTCTCGAGCTGCTGTACCACGCGGTCGATCTGGTCGCGGACTTCAGCAATTGGACGACGGATGGATGTATGTAGTTGATGCTCACAGGTATCGAATGCGTATGGTCCACCAACAGCTCAATCGCAGCACCGTGCTTGCTCTTGTCTCCAATCACGTCTACGTTGTCCTGTCGATTTTGGTCAAACTCAACCAGCAACAGCGCCTGATCTTGTACAGCCGTGAACAGATTGTGTTCTCGAATAAGGTCGAATACGTGCGGACGGCGCAAGCGGAGGAAGTACGGTATTGCTTTGGCCGGTTGGCGATTGATCAGATGGCTAGCGATACGTCAGTATTGCAGTACGCCGGCGCGACAGACTGGGAACGTACAGCTCGCCGAGACACTCGAGTAGTATCGGATCATCTTTCGTTGCTGCCAACTCGCCTTGCACGGCACCCATGACAGTGTTGATGTCATATATATCGGTAGGCCACGACGATATGGTTTTGAGAAGGGCCTGCCGAAATCTCAGCACAATCCAGCTTCGTCTGCGAGACTATCACTCACGGATTTGTCGTTGACAAGAAGGTGGCCAAAGACCATCTCGTAAACTGGTCGTCCGAGTTGCGGCTGATGAGTAGGAATATAAGGGATAATTGCCTAGCAGAAAATCAGCTCATCATACATTCACCGTTGCAAGTCGTCTGTAGGATTCGTGCACTCACTGGCAGCTGATGATGTTGAACGAAGACGTATATCCACTTCTCCCATGCCGCTGCGTCCTGTCCCAACACCTTCGGAGCGAGCATTGCAGCTTGGTCGAATTCGTCTACGCGGAAAATCAGTCAGCTTTTGGCAAAAGATTTAGTGTTAAGCTCACCTTTATCCAGCAGGTGCTGCATATACTTCAGGCCGATGCCCATGACGTCCAGCGCGTTGCCGTGCTTCTTCTGCAATTCCTCCGCAGCCGACAGGGCCTCCTCGTACCGCTCTCTTTCCACCAGCCACTCGATGTGATCCGCCTCGTCCCTGGGCCGTACGACGATGACGTCCGATGGACTGACTACGAAGAAGACGTCTTCCCCTTCCCGACCAGACTTGACGAGTGAATAGTCATTACATTGGTACATGTGGAAGTTGGCCAGACTCAACGCGTCAGCCGTAACTTCTTCGCCTTTTTCGATGAGACGCAATTCGGGCCGATTGGCGGCTTTGCGTCGTTGTTCTATCGGGTTGTCCGTAGCCTCATTCTCATATGTGTCTGGAGCGATGAAAGCCAAGACGACATAAGACGATTGGTATTGCGCGATACCGGAAATCATGCAGTCCACTTGATATATGGCCGTCATCTCAACAGTCAATGGCGGTAGGCCGCTTGTCGCTTGAGATCGCGATCGTTGACGGACGCGAACGACTTTGATGTGGTCGGCCCAGCCTATGATGAGGGTGTGATCGTCCTTCCACTGCAGCGTGCATTTGAACAGTTCAGCGCGAGGGGCGTTGGCTCCTCTATCTATATAGCCTATCCGCTGGCTGGTTGATGTGTCATAGATTTTTACGCCCTGCACAACAAGCAAACGCTGTCAGTCAGACTCAAAGGGGACAAAACATCGTGACCCACAAGATCGTTGGCCCAAGCTATCAAGTTTCCCCTCCACTCTATAGCCCATATAGGCCCTTCGCCAGAATGAAGAATCTGCTCTTTGTATCCCAACCATCCCTTCTCCTGCAAGATCAAATTGCCAGCCATACCTCCGCAGACAAATGCACGAGTGGTCTTCTTCGCGAAACCAGGTTCGAGCGCTATAGCTCGCATTTGGCGTTTGTAGTCGAAGACATGGTGCTCGGTGCTCGTCATAGCTTGTATGACGACGCGTCCTGTACCACGGGCTACTGATTAGTGTTCCCCTCAGATTGCGCGAGGACGCTGACTCACCATCCATCCCTGATGTGGCCACAAAGTCGTTCTCCTCATCAATCTTCAAACAGGTAACGCTTGCTGCGTGCGGCCTGAACGAGTTGACCTTGGCTCCTTCATACGTCACGACGTGCACCATGCCATTATGTGTGCCCAGAGCCTATGGATAAGAGTCAGAATTTGCACCAATCTACAAGCGAGAGCGGATGGTCACTCACTATCACTCTAGGTGAGACTGCTATGGTCGACGCGGAATCTTTGGCTAAGATTTCTGGTATCTTGCCTTTTAATCGGCTATATTTGAGGGCTCTGCGAGGTGTCGTCAGCTACAGTGGCAAGAAACCGGGTACCGTCAGCTCACGGCTCTTCTTCTTCCTCTTCTTCCTCTTCCTCCTCGTCCTCCTCTTCCTCATCGTCCTCATCGTCGTCCTCTTCTTCCTCTTCTTCGTTTTCTTCCTCCTCGTCGGCTATGGGGTCGCGATCGTCCTCTGCGCGTCCATTCCCTGACTCTAGCTGAACTGCTTTGACAATAGAGCTCCTTTCGCTACGCGTTGCCGACCTCACGGACTTCGCGTCTTCCTGTTCATCTTCCTCATCTTGCGGTTCTGCCTTCTCCTTTCCTTTCCGGCTGGACGTAGACGAAGTCGAGGATCTTCGCGAATGAGAATGAGAGGAATGGGAGTGGTTCGAGGGTCCAGCTCCGTTATTCAGCTGCACCTCATCCTCGCTCTCAGTATCCGTATCATCTTCGTCGTCCGTAGCGGTCGGCCTAGGTGGCGATGTGAGCACGGACACGGGTGCGCGCGGCGACGACATCGTGTTGTTGTCTATTGTGATTGAGCGTATACGCAGGGATGAAGAAGTCACTCGTCTGAGGCATGATGATGCCTCTAAGACGTCAACCGGGGCTCCCTGCGCCTGCGTTCCGTAACCTGATTCCGGATATGATGCCATGACGTGGAATATCATTCCACTTTCGCTATCAATTTTACTATCGCTATTTCGCCAACCCCGCACTTTTCCATGTCTACCCCGCAGGCAGTGGCGAGACTGAAGCCCGAACCAAATAGAAGAGAGATGGCTCGTCTGTTGGGTTGATTATCGTTTTAGTTTCATACATCCCCAGCCATCTTTCTTGGCCAGTGGTTCAGTACGAACGATGCGAGACTTGTCTATACTGCCGTACGGTACATGCTACGTACAGAGGAAGGGCAGGTCTCTGCGCTGCGCTACGAGCTGGAGCTAAGAGGTAGTAAGTAAGACGTTTACGCCTTCTGGCTCGATGACTGCGGCTATCCGAAGGAAGCATGCAAAGACCAAAGACCATTGTTCGTGCCCGTCAGACGGGACGCAGAGCCGCATCACCCTTCTTCCCCTCTTCCTTACTGAAAAGTGCCTCCCGCCCCACCCGCCTACCATTGACTCCAGTCAGCTATACGGGCTGCCCTGCTCCTGCCTGACGTCCCGAACGTCCATTGCCCAGCTACCCGACGTCACAGCTGCGCCAGCTTTACGCGATCGCTACTATACTCAATAGCGCCGACCAAAAGGCTCAACGCAAGCTCAGGTCAATGAGTCGCAGCGCCGCTCAATGACTGCCTAGCGCCATCACAAAATCGCTATTATCAAAATAGCAAAAGAGGACTTGAAAATACGTTGCAGAAGTCCGTCTTCTTCGTTCATCATCTTCTCCATCTCGTGTCTCTTTCCTTCTTTGGTCTCCATTTCGTAGTTCGTATAATCCGCCTACAGCCCGACGGCACCACACTCTCTATAATCACCACAGCGCCTGACAGTCGATCTGCTCCGAATAGCGCAACCAAGAGCCGGCTCTTGTACACTTACACTCATCGTCACTCACTCAAATTGCTCAGGCAGCAACGACGGTCCTACACTCTCTTCTTCACTGAACACCCTCACCCCGACGCACGATGTTACCCATAACATCGTCATCGCTGCTCTTCGCCCTCTCCTTCCTCTCCCAGGCATCGGCATCACATCGCAATCTCCCTCGACATGCTCACGATCAACGGCATCAGCTGGATGAGCGGTTACTGCCTATCACTGCGACGACGACCGTGGTCGTGGAGATGACTCAGACGCAGACGGTTTGGGTGCAGCCTACAGATCAGGTGGTGATGGGCGGAGGAGGCAGCGATGACGATGATGATGCTGGTTCTTCATCTTCAGCAAGTTCGGCGTCAGCGGCGTTTTCGTCAGCAGCATCGTCAGCAGCAACAGCAGCGTCATCAGCGTCAGCGGCATTGGCATCAGCAGCAGGCTCGTCAGCTACCTCATCAGAGACCGCCTCAGCGACATCAGTGGACGACGCATCGGTCACTTCGGTCTCAACGTCAGCAGCCGCGAGTGCGTCAACCGACGAAGCCGCCAGCAGCAGCAGCAGCAGTTACCTCTCTAGCTCAGTCACTCCCACCGAATCCTCATCCTCCGAAACCCTGTCGTCCTCTTCCTTCTACCTCTCGGCTTCCGAAACCTCCTCCTTCTTGTCAGCCGAGACGGCTTCGTCTATCTACCTGTCGTCCGACATCACCAGCTCAGCGCCATCATCCTCTTCTGTTGAGGAGACCGCAACCTCAACGTCGAGCGTGTACGCTACTGCGTCATCGTCAATGGACGACTTCAGTAGCAGCGTTACCTCAGCTTCTGACGCAGCGGAAACTGCTTCAAACTCGTCCATCCTCCTCGCCTCCACCTCGGCGTCCTCCTCTCTCCTTACCTCTTCCTCAGCGTCGAGCTCCGCGATTAGCTCCCCCTCAGCTTCCGCGTTGAGCTCCGCCATCTACAACAGCAGTACCAGCGCTTCTGCCTCTCCCTTCAGCAGCTCAATCTCCAGCACCATCACCCATGCCGCCTCTGCCTCAGCCTCGACTCTGTTGAGCTCTACCTCTGTATCTGCGAACGCTACCTCAGCACTCACAGCTCAAGACGTATCGAGCTCAGCTGCATCGTCGAGCATTTCGGCTGCGTCAGTCTCGACTTCGGTGATGGCTTCTGCTAGTTTGAATGCTTCTACTACCGCCTCTTCCACCCTGGTTTCCAGCTCTATGGCCTCGGCGTCAGTCTCTGCATCTGCCAATGCGTCAACCTCCTCGTTGTCCGCCTCAAAGAACGCCTCCTCAAGTGCCGTCAGCTCTACAAGCTCGTCAGCAAAGGCCTCCGCTACAGTCACGTCAACTTCCTCGGTCTATAACGTGTCTTCGGCTACCTCCTCCTCTTCTTCCCTCTCCGCATCCGCTTCCGCGTCTGCATCTGCCTCGATCACCGCTTCCGCTAGCGCCAATGTCACCTCGGCCAACGCCACAGCTACCGTCACCTCTACTGCTGCGTCTGCCACCTACACTCTCGAGACACTCGGATCGACCTTAATGAACGCCTACTACCCTGACTGGTCAGGATGGTACCTCACCCCCGAGGACGTGGACTGGTCTCGGTTCGACGTTATCGACTTTGCCTTTGCCCTCCCCACGTCCGACTTCGGCCTCGAGTTCACCCAAGATGACTCTGCGGATCTGCTCACGCGCTTGGTTTCCACCGGCCACGCTGCCGGTAAGCGCGTCAAGCTATCGATCGGAGGCTGGACCGGCTCGACCTACTTCTCCACCATCTGCAAGTCCTCCGCAAACAGGAAGACGTTCATCAAGAACATTGTGGCCGCCTACGACCTGTACAACCTTGATGGTATCGACATCGACTGGGAATACCCCGGTACCACCGGTGCAGACGGAAACGCGGTCTCCACGAGCGACTCTGCCAACTTCCTCACTTTCCTCACAGAGCTCAGGGCTGCTCTACCCACTGGCGCTCTGATCTCCACTGCCGTTCAGGTCTGGCCCTTCGCGGACTCGGATGGTAACCCCATGACGGACGTTAGCGGTTTCGCAGCGGTCATCGACTGGATCTTGATCATGAACTACGATGTTTGGGGCTGTAAGTTTGAAATGCGAAGAAAGCTTGGGAACATGCTGATCGACTGATGTGAAATAGCTTCCACTACTCCCGGTGCAAACGCTCCTCTTTCCGACGGCTGCAGCAACTCCACACAACCTCTGGCCAATGCTTACGCCGCGGTCTCGTCTTGGACAACTGCCGGCATGCCTGCCGACCAGATCACCCTTGGTGTCCCTGCGTGAGTGTCGCCGCCATATATAAGAGACGCGCGATAAGCGGTGCTGACTTTGATATTCTTTTAGCTACGGCTACTTGCAAAAGTCGACTGCTACATCTTTGAAAGACCGACGATCGTACCCTGATCTGCCCCACAAGCGCGCTGCGGCCGCCAAGTCACGTAGCTCCACCGTCACGGTGTACAACGACGATGGCGGCTCTTCCGACGGTCAGGTCATGTTCGAAAGCTTGATCAGCCAAGGAGCGCTTGTGCTCAGCAGCGGCTCTTACATCGGTGGCGGCGGATTCACTCGCGAATGGGACAGCTGTTCCAGCACAGTTAGTCCTTCCTGGCTCGCAAACCACAATTGCATGCTAATGAACGTGCTTCCTACCTAGCCCTGGCTCCGATCGACGTCCTCAGGGCAGATCGTGACGTACGATGATCCCGAATCGATGTCACTCAAGGGGCAGTTCGCCCTCCAAGCAGGCTTGAGGGGCTGCAACGTCTTCTCCATTGATGGAGATTGGACCGGATCAGCTTGGCCCTTGACCGACGCCGTGCGATCGGGCTTGGGCTTCTAAGAAGTTCTTTCGAGTCTCGAGGAGAATAGTGGGGTTGGATGAGTATAGGGTATACCTGTATAGACTAGACTGAATATACTGGGAATCCGGGTGATATCTTTCCGTCTTAAAGACGTTGATGGACTTCGCGCATGCATGACATGCGTACATTTTTCAAATTATCATAAAGATGCCGTGATGTTGACGAGGCATCCGATCAGCTAACAGCGAGCATCAGCAGATTGGGGTCATCTACAGTGATCTCTGTAATCAACAGTCCATCCTTGCTCCTCTTATATGGCACAACAAGCTCCAATCAAGTCGAAGCAGTAGTAGTACGAGTGAGCATGGTCCTGACTGGCCACGAATTGTGCACACCATCTGCCTGGAGACATCGGAGCGATGCTTGCGCTTCTGGACGCATGTGCAGAGTAGCCCGCTGTCCCAAGCATACATTGCTTACGAGTTGATCCTCATACTCTCGATCAACAAGTGTAAGTTGAATCGCGCTCACGCAACTTGGGAACAGCAGCTCATGAATATCTACATACATAGCCTACAAGAAAGAACTTCGTCAAGACCCTTTCGTGTTCTTCAATTACATCATCGATTTCCATGGGTGTATCACTCGGAAGACCCTCGGAAACCGTGAAGTCCGGGCGGTTCTTCGCAGACTAGTCTCTGTTGTCCCCAGTGTCGTCGGTCTGACCGACCCGTTGCACTATCAAGAGGGAAAAGCCACGGACGATGTCAGCACAAAGGTCATACAGAAGGCATTCGGGGTTCCAATCAAGGAAAGGGCTCGTCTGTTCCGCAGGCTTTCTGCGACACTGCATAGGATACTGCTTCGTGTTTCCCGTTGACTCATATCTGCGATGAATATGGCCAAAACATCCTCGAGTACAATGAGAACCCAAAACGAAACGCAAACTCGGGGTAGAGATGTTTCATGAACAATAGGGACCCCGTTACCACCATCATTCATCACTCATCACTCGCACAGGTTGACTATGTTCGTGCTCATCATATAGATCAACATGCATCCAGTGACATTGTCCAATTTCACCTTGAACATTGCTTCAGAAGGCTGGCTAGCATTATAATCTGACAGTGAAAAGCACCAAAGCTCGAAGAGAGCACTCCTCCTTCAGCATGCCCACTCAGTTCCTCGATCTGAGCAACGAGACGATCCTTCATATAGCTCATTATGCGTACTACGACAACCGTCTTCCCCTACCCTCTTTTCTTCCACACTGGTGCAACTTCGAACCCTCTGAGGCCCTTCTTAAACAACCCCGAGAGAAAGATTACGTCGCTTTATCTTCCACATGTAGGCGATTGCGCCGTCTTCTACCGCCTGCATTGATCGACAAGTATGTCCATTTGTGGAACAAGTTCACGGAGAAAGGTTATCATATACAACATCACAATGTCAAGAAGAAGTATCGGCCTGTTCATCGATTTCGGTACGTTTAATCCAACCGCAGTGATGGGCGCGTACACTAACCAATACTACTAGTCGATTGCACTTCGATTGCGACGTGGATTGTGACGCTGTGGGCTCTTGGAAGAAGTGCGAGGCGGACAAGCAGTGGGATCACCTCACTCGAGCCATGTCAAACATGCCTTCGCTGGAAGAACTGGTCATCACCGGAGCACCGCTGTGTTCCCATGGATTTTCAGAACCCATGTTCGTGACGCCAACCGAGAAATTGGTTTCGCCAGTTTTCGCAACCCTCCCCCGCCTAC
Organism: Cryptococcus sp. GC_Crypt_5; assembly: GCA_026538355.1. Lineage (NCBI taxonomy): Eukaryota > Fungi > Basidiomycota > Tremellomycetes > Tremellales > Cryptococcaceae > Cryptococcus > Cryptococcus sp. GC_Crypt_5. The sequence continues at coordinate 63,446 of JALPBZ010000041.1, forward strand.
TATCGCTGTCAGTTGTGGTCGACTGTCATCGATGTGCTGCAATCCTTCCCAGTTTGCTGGTCCCCTGCGCACCAAGATTACAGCACCTTCACATTGTTAGTCACTCGGCTGGCAATGATGATGCTGGCGGTTTACGAGATCTGTTGAATGGCGGTCGACTCAAGAATCTCCGCACGCTCTCACTGCGTTATGATGTGCGCCCTGACGTGTTCGACGACATCCTAGGCCTCGTTGCAACGGAATTAGCAGAGACTTGCCCTGAGCTTAGGGACGTCAAGGCGTTTGGCTTTGCACGAACAAGCCCTAGGAGCTTTGGTCACAGCCTTCATCCTGTTCTGCGCCTGAAACGGTCAATCGACGGGTGGCACTGCTGGCGTCAGACATACTCACCGGTGACAGGTGATCATGTTCCGAGCATTAGTTACTTCTCGACGTTAGTGAGTGACGCGGACTACATTGGAAAGGGGACGGTTATAACCTGCGTTGCCTTGACAGGAAACTTTTCTAGACCGTTTCGAAAGCTTCTCCCATCTGCGAAGCTTTGATCTCGCGTTGCTGCTCTCAGACGATAGTCTGGGCTCTCGACCCTTACCCGACATCCCTCGAAAACACGACACGAGAGAAGAATACGTGGCTCGGCGGAAAGCGAATGCTTTCGACATTCGCGTTGTGCTCCAATGGGAAACCCGATTCAAAGCCCTCATAGCAGATCTGGCATTCGCCATGATGTGTTATCACCCGTCACTCGACGCAGGCGCATGCTGGGAGCAACTGCTCGATGCGTCCACCCTTACAATCACAGGCTGGAATAGATGGACTTGGAACAAGCACGTTAATCCAGTCACTCACGAATGGACGGTTATTGTAGACGACATCCCCGAGATGGTACCGCTCGCTCTGACCTACAACACTGTGGGAACAGCACGATTTGGCACCGAAATCTGGACTGCAAACGAAATACAAATTTACGAAGAGATCATGTACGGTGTTCCAGGACCGCAATCTACACGTCCGCAGATAATGAGGGAACGGCACACTGAAATACCCGCATCAGTATATTCGTCCAGCCCAGAAGCTTCTACCGACGGAATTAGCGAGACGACGCAGAGATCAGAATCGGAGACTGTGGATCAACACGAGCATCATCAGGGCGAAGAGATATCCGGAAGATCGGGTCCTACCGGCAGTCCACTGGGGCCAGAAACGGAGACTGAGATGGACATGGAGATTGAGGCGATGGAGGACGAAGGCGATTGTAGCGATGCCAGCGATGCCAGCGATAGCAACGGTAGCGATCGGACGAAGAGTTCCAACGAATCCCACACCAGTGACGACCGAGGAGTCAAGTTTGCCCCTGAGGACCGCTCAGATGTCTGGAGCGATTCTAATCCCGAGATAGACTATGGCGATGGCCCGACTCCGACTGCTGCCAGTGATCACAGTTCTCGAAACAGCTTCGACTACTTCGAGTCCGACCACGAATGCGACGATGCCGGCTTCGACTATGATGCTTCTGTTGAGGGAGAGGACAGCGACGGATACGGCACAGATGAGGACGAGGAATCATATCCAGACGAGGAATCACTATTGGCTCAATTGGGTTACTGGACGGACGAGGATTATCAAGAGACATTATCGCGTTCGTGACTGAGAGCATACACCGCCATACATCTCGTACTGTATAAACACGCATGCATATCTACCGGATTGGAACTGCATTGAAACGCCTCACTCGTCCTCAAGCGCCAGTACTCACTGCCTCACTCGATTTAGAAGGGTGACGTGGAATATGATTGCCATTATACTGATTTTGCTTCCGCGATCAGTCTATTTTATCATCCCATCAATGTGCATGGACATCGTTTTGTTGCAGTTCTCGACTTTATTGCTCGCTCCCGACTCTCGATAATCGCAGCATTTGACCATCTACAGACACAAGCGCGATAGTGACAGTGCCAGACAAGTTCCCATTTCCTCGAACGAGCGCAAGAAGAAGCCCTTGTTCTTTCTCACCGCCTCGCCTTTACCTCCTGCCCACCAACTGTCGCAATGCCCCGAATCATCCCTTCTTCATCGTCTTTACCCAAGACGTTCCCCGTACCAGGTTACAGACACTTTCTCGCTCCCCTCCGCAAGATCATATTCGACTACGATGCCGAGTCACCCTCTCAGCACGGTATCAGGTCAGTCTTGATTCTCCTCCCTCCTCACCTAATTATGAATCAATTGTCACATGGATTTGGATCTCGGGCCGCAGCTGACCAACACCATCACTCAGATCGTATCTTCGGAAACCACTATTGAACATGGCGCGAGAGAACCCCGATGTTGAGGTATTGGTGCGAAGGCTCAAACGGGGCAAAGCAGCTGTTATCAGGGGTCATTATGGTGCGTAATCTCAAGGTTCTTTCGCTCGGACTGTCTTGCATATCACTAATACTATCTCGATAACAGTCAACGGGCGAGACAAGGTCATCTGCGTGAACAGGCTGGAGCAAGACGAGGTCGCCAACAAAGTACGCCTACATTTTTCCGAGCTGACCGAATGAGTATTTTTGAGCATGAAGCTGACTGTTTCGCCTACAGGTCAACATCCTGTTAAATTCGTCTGGAGCAAAGATCAGACATCTGAAGAACTCGACATTAGAAGCTGGACCTGCGGCTGAATCAGCAAGAGGTGTCTGGAGCGCTTTGCACGATCAGGCCAAGGAGGGCAGTGGATACCGGATATAGTATTGTGCATATTATGCATTTGACATATATATATATGATATCATCCAGGCATTGTCTATGATTATCTCTTCAACCCCTCTTAGATTAAGAAAACTTCGACGTCTGACCGTGTGGCTGGACACATATTAAGCAACACCCTATAACTCTTGGAAGTACCTGCACCCGCGTTAGCTTTGCTTTTGGTTTACACGAAACGTCTGTAGCTCCATCCCACTCACTCGTCAATCTGCCAAGCCTGCTCCCACTTCTTGACGTCGACCTGGAGCCCGCTCTTCTCGCCTTCCAACCTGATCCTCTCGTCCAGCTCCATGCCTTTCCTAACACAAGCCAAATCGCCCTTTCGCATCCTTAACAACGGGCAGAAGTCGTTACCCCCATCTCCGACATAGACGATCTTGGAGTAACTCTCCTTGCCCCCGTTCGCAGTGAGGTAAGCGTCCAGTTCGTCGCCTTTGCACATGTTCGCTAAGCAGCCCACGGAACAGCCGTGTGGTGGCTCGCTGGCTGGTAAGCGGCGGCCGATTATGAGGTGGTCTGGTTCTTTTGGCGACCAGTGGGCGGGGTTCGTGATTATCTCGGAGAAAAGGTTGGAGAGGCCGTGTTTCTACGACAGCACGAACGTGCGTCAGCCTCAATTTCGAGCAGAGTATAGAAGGTAAGTACAGAAGGCATACTTCGAGGATGGTACTGATGTACACTTCGTTCGAGTTGGACAAGCACAAGAAGGTAGTGTCGGCTGAACGAGATTGGAGCGAGGTCACGGCGCGCTTCATGGCCGGGTGCTGGATATTATCGATGGGTTAGTTTAACTGTCATTACAGGTGCACGATGAGAATAGACGCACGAAAGGCAGTATGCGCAGAGCATCGAGGATCTGCTCCTTCGTGAAGCCCTTTTCGAAGAGGTCTCTCATCGTGTCGTTGCTGCGCGAGTACAGTATCAGTGTAATCCTTCGGTTGCCCACGTAGCAGAAATACAGTTGAAAGGCCGCGAAGGGTACCCAAGTACACACATCGTTCAAAGTGCTCGTGGTGATGCACCAAGACACAGTCTCGGCAATGATAAAAGAGACTCACACGACATCAGGCGTGCATTGCATACCCGTCCCAGCCGATTTGCGCGTCTGCAACAACCTCCTCAACTCAGTGGAGAGGACCTCGAAGACCCATCGATCGGTATCTTGGTCCACGAACGACCAGTCAAAGTCGAAAACGATCAGCTGCTTGTCGGGCATCGCGCTTATGATTGTGGATTTGCGGGAGATGAGGTAAAGATAGAGAGTTGAGAGCGAGTTGTACAGCAATAGAGCCGAGAATGCGGAGATGACTGCACGACTTTTTTGGGTGTGCAGAGTCGAAAACACGGCTCCATTTCCAGGCACGGCCCTTTGGTAGATCCGGGTTGATGGCGGATAGATTTCAGTCCAGCAGCCGACATACCGCAACAGCAGAGTGACCTGTACGTGGAGAAAGTCCCGCAGTCCTCCTGCCCAGCTCAGTACGCATAGCGATCCAGACTCGAAGATCGCATCAAAGGTATCCTGCGCTGCGTTATCCGCGGCTCCTCGGACGATTCTCAGCATTACCTCGCTCTAGGAGACTGGCACGGTATCACGGTGCGCATACGCTCGCGTTCTTCATTCGGTGAAACGACCTTTCGCCTTGAGGGTGACAATGACCATAATTTGCTCGTTGTCATAGTCGCTCGTTTTGGATGCATTGATTTCTCCAGCTTCATTGGGCAGAAAGTTATTTCCAAGGTCAATCTATGAGGTCTATCTATGCCACTTTGCCTAGTCGTCAAGTCACGTGGCAAAATCGAACCCATAACAGTGAAAGACAACCGTTCTCGCAATATATGCACCTGTAGACATGACTTGATTCACCTTTATCATTGCATTGACCAACAATACAGACAACTAGCGAATACCGACCACACGACAGAGCCTAAGCTATCAAACAAGGATCGAGATGGTCCTCCCATCGACTATACACGATGCATCGCCCCTAGACTCCCTCCTCCTCCTGCCCATTCCAAAACCACTCCCGTCCTCCCCAATCCCAGATCTGGATGGACTCCTCTCAACACTAGAACTCCACCTCAAAAATCCTGGTAGCGGTAGCGGTAACGCCAGCGGATCGATCCCCGTACCCATACCAGCTCTGACGGGTGCTATGAGGCATGCGACGCGACAGTCCCAGATCCTGCTTAATGCCGCTCGGGTCGGGACTGCTGAAGCTAGAGAGAAGTTGGATGGTGTCGATGTCGACTTGAGAGGAGTGGAGTACGAGCGCGAGAGGGTTAGGGAGGAGATTGATCGGTGTGCCGATTATGCGTCAGTCTAAACCTTGCTATAATCTTTTCGCAGAACCGGTACTGATACGGACAATGGTCTAGCCCTGACTACAAAACGCTCGACTTGCCTGATATCGACGCCTTTCTCGCTTCTCTGGACGAAGCGTCCAGATCATCATTGCGTGAGCTGGTGACAGATCTTCGTCGACTAGCTAGCTGACGATGATGATTCAGCTCCCCAAGATAGCGACGGATACGAATACGCTCTTACCATTGCACGCCTGGAAAACGAGCTGAGCGAAATACAAAAGTGAGTCACCCATGCCTTTGACATCACCTTGCTACCATACACTCGACGCCGAGGAATAGCTCTGCTCCGTCTTCCGGTATGACTATCAGCCAGGATAAAGCTAATGCACCACGTTGCGTCGCATAGACGGGAAGCTCGCGTAGCGCAGCTCACCAAGGACCGCGATGCGCTCATCAAAGCCAAAAGAGAGATCAAGATCAAGTCGGACGCAGTGGACGTCCACCTTGCAAACTTCCAGAGGGTGAGTCGTGTGAACAAATAATGCGGCAATGAGCAACGGGGCAGCTGACACTGTACTTCGCGTAGAGCGCAAACGCTGTCGCCAGCAAACTCAAGGATGTCGCGGACTTATCTGCGTCTGTCACCAACTCCTCGACCGCTCAAGTGCCTAATGCGGGTGCGGGGGCGTCGACACCAACGCCTAATCCATGATTGCGGATGTGCTTCGTGCGATAATTTGGATTAGAAGAAGTAATATACCTCGCATATTGTATACCATGATCGATGTATGTAGCGTATAATCATGTTCTCCTCGTTATGGCCGAGGCCGGCTGCTCTACATGTGCGTTTGGTATACACAGACCGGAGAAAAGCCATCCGCACGCGACATGCCGCGGTTCAGTGAGAGACAATCGCCAAGTATCGTCTTCGCTCTCTATGCATTTCATGGCTGCTCCGCTCCGTACTATGCGTCATCACCATCTACGACTTCGTCGTCTTCGGCGTTCGGTATAGTGTATATGGGCTTGTGGAACTCGCCGTCTTCGCCGCGGAAGCTGCGACGGAGTGAGTGGTGAGCAAGTGATCGGCTGTCAGCCGCCATTAACGTAGACAGTTTTCGAACATGATGAGCAGATACAGAAATAGGAGGACACACCTGACAAAGAGTGTTTTCCACCTGGCCCAATCGAGCTGAGCGATCGTCCGTCCCCCTTTGGCTCCCGCATCATCCAAAGGGACAGGATCGAGCTCTTCTCCGTCCGCGGGCGGTTCTTGCCCGTCGGCTAGTGCTGGGATCTCATATAATCGGATGTCCTTCGGTGAAGTTGGGATGGAGATGGGTAATGTGGATGCTAGTGGTGCTAGGGCGGGTAGGAGGGATGATTTCAGGGCTGTTATTGATCTTTATACGAGTATCATTATCAGCTCCGCTCTTCCCTCTCCAACCATGATTATTTTGAGAAGTAGCAGTAGTGAGAAGACGTTGTGGACGGCACTCACGTGCTGGAAGGCAGGGACAGGAGGACGGCCGAGCGGTAGAAGTGGAATGTGATGTGGTGGACATTACTCTGTTTTGGCGGCTGCGTGTGAGGGGGTAAATGGATAGCTGGATCAGCTCTCTTCGCTGTGCCGAACGAATGTCTGGGGCTCACCATGTTGCTATGTTCTGATGCTCCGCTGTGTCGTAAAGTAGATAATAGACGAGTAGACGAGAGTCGAAGCGTTGATTTTTGGTTGCTATCAAATCTCCAGTCATGATCAACTCACTGGTACATGACGCGTAAAGTCATCTCGGTGATCGCCGCAAGTCGCTCGTGGGTGTAACTGTGCATTACACGCGCATAACATAGAGACATCATCATCACTGCAACCCCAATCCGACTTCTTCTAACATACGTTATAGCTTCGCCCAACAGCTCGTCTCATGTCCGCCCGCGAGCATATATACGCGACTCGCCAATGACTGTGATCGAAGAGGGGAACGATGCAAGTGTCCGTCTCAGCTCCGGCTGGTTTGGAGGTGCAGGTGCCCAAGGAGGGAGGACGTCGACGATCGCCTCGACTCGCTTCTGCGCTGATCGATAGTGCAGCCAACACGTCTGCGTCTGCATCTGCGCCGACATTGGGACTTCCGGGAGCACCGCCGCTCTCGTCCCCGCTTCCTGCTATGCAGACAGACGTATGGGGTAGCTCGAACGATGACGATGGGATCGAATGGGAATATCAGGGGGATATTCCGACTTCGTCATCTGCCGGAGGATCCGCAGGGTCCGCCTCGACCTCGCGCGCGACGTCGCTTCGGCGGCGGAATCAAGCTCAAGCTCAGGCTCAAGCTCAAGCCCAGACTTCGCACCCATTAGCAAGAGACCCAACCCTCCCCACGCCCCCTGCACAATACACAGATCGCCTAGGCGACCCTTCACGACCCGCGCTACAGAGGGCAACTTCGCAAGTCGAGCGCCAGGTAGCGGAGAGTTCGCGGTCTGCCAGTGAAGTGGGAGGGGGCAGTTTGAGAGGTAGTTTCGATTTATTGAGGATGAGCCAGGTGGATGAGTTGACCGGTGGTCAGGCGGGAGCGGCCGAGGTCGAGGTCTTCATTCATAAGGTGCGTCCAGCGTCCAGCTGTGCTCTCCTTCATTCAACAAGGACTGATCGAACTTCTGAATCAGATCAAGCCCGACGAGTCGCTCGCAGGTATCGCACTGCTCTACGGTATCGACGTAAGTATCTCTCCACATCTGCGTCCGGAGACCTGTTAGCTGCAAGCTGAGACCTCTTCTCCCTCCACCTATCATCTCGTCATGCCCTCGTACCAATCCTACGATCGATACGCACGCAGCTCCCGACATTACGCAAAGTAAACAAGCTCTGGGCATCTGACCCACTACATATCCGAACACACCTATACATCCCGCTGGAAGCATGCAGGTGGAACAAGGCTAGCGAGACGCTCGTTCGTGGACCAGGGGAAGGCCAGGTGACTCTATCGTCGAAGCCTGCTAGGCGGGGCAACCCTCATCCATACTCCGTGGTAGATGTGAACGGTAAAGGAAAAGAGAAGCAGCGGGAAGGTGTCTCGGGGGAGAACGAGTTCCGGAACGGGCATCGTCCAAATCCTATTTCATCGTTAACAAGTGCGCCTCTTGTGGGTGATACCGCCAATCTGGATCTAGACGAAGACGCAGAGAATGGCTGGGGAATCGACTCAGAAACCTCCTCCTCGTTCCCGAGCCTCAATCCAGCGGAAACATTCATGCCTTCTACGAATATAGCGTACGAGCGCCAACATCGGGCCAGCCAACACGGCTTCCCAGAGGAAACCACAGATCTCCTCACGAACGACGCTGCTCACGCTGCGCACGCCGCTCACGCCGTAGATGATCATGTGGGCGAAGACGAGCGTACGCCCAGAATACTGGATATCGTGCGAATACCCAGTTCGCAATTACGGTTCTTCCCGCGACCGCAGAAACCGCCAGATGCAGATCCGTCTTCTTCCCGCGCGTCGCTCGACGTCCTCGAGGCCGATATCGATCGAGATCGAGATCGATACTACCATGATGTATCGGAAGTCAAGAGCAGTCAGAACGAGATCGAGAATGCTATCCGAAGCAATCAGGCGAAATACGCACTGCGTCGATCCTCATCTGATTCCTTTCCCGTCGGTCTCAATACATCGAGGCAGCAAGGCGAGAGTACGAGGTCCGGTCCAATGATCCGCAACGATCTTTCAACTTTACCACCATCATTGACATCTAGATCGTCGCCTCCTCGACCCCAGCACCACGGACGAAGTAAGACATCCAACATAGTACGATTACGACCGCCATCGCAGGTCGGAGCGCAACCTGCCTCTGGCTCTGGAGGAATAGCCAATCGCCTCTCAGCACTATTCACCATCCCGCCCCCGCCTCCATCCTTTGCCTCGCCCTCTGCACTACGACAACCGCGCATCTCCCTCGACTCCAATATCTCAAATACGACTCCGAGGAGCTCGAGAGGAGGTTCCGAGACTGGGTCGCCGGCGCTCAAGGTCAAGGTGAAAGAGAAAGAGGAAAGCATGGAACTTGTCCCCCGTGGATCGGCTGTAGGTATGGGCGGAGCGCCGGATCTGGGTCGGATCAAAGCGCGGATATCCAGGGGCAAGAAGGAGGACTAGACGTCATCTACTCTCGACCACTACGCTGTTGTTGCATTGCATTGTACCAACATTTCTACATCTTTGTACTCATCATGATAACCTGCCAATTGTAGATATCCTAGATATTAGGTAATCCAGGAAGAACTTGTACACACAGTATGACACGGTAGACCAAGCTGCATATGCATATCTAAGGTCTAATGGTATCGCAGTTCTACCTTGGCGTATTAGGGCTTATGGCGGTACCCAACAAGTGAGTAGGCAGCCTACTCGTCCATATCTTCCTCCTCATCCTCGTCCTCTTCGTCATCCTCATCAGCCTCAAGATCGAGCACTTCGACCTCCCTCCCTCTCTCAAACATGACACAACCGAGTCTCCGTCCCTTCCTACCATTCAGCGCGATCGAAGCTGACCGTCTCTCCCCTTGCTTTGCCGTACTAGAGAGATCCTTCATCTCCAGGTCCACTTGAGAGGATAAGGGTCTACAGCGAGAGATGGGTATTGGGTTCAACTGCATCATCAATCAGTGTCAGTCAGTTCCGACAATGTCGAATAGGTTTACTGGTGATCGAGATGAAGCTTCACTCACATCAAGCTCAGCTTGGGCCCATGATATGGATGCATGGAAATCCCCTTTCACTTCGTTGGGTGCTGATTCTGATTCCTCGAGCAGGTCGGTATATCGGACCGTGACGAGATATCTGTCCCTCTGTTCAGACTCGAGGAGGAGGACAAGTTCCTCGTCGTCGAAGAACTGCAGTGCTAAGCATCTCGCAGATGTATCCTCGTCTGCGAGGGTATATCCCAGGATTCCTGCGTTTGTCCCCTCCGATGCAAATATGTGGTGAAGCCAAACTATCGCAGGCACACAGATTATTCATCAGTCTTACGTTGCAATACAGCAAGACATTGTACGCACGCTGTTCTCCGCTTGTGCTCGAGGTCATAGTCGCTCTCCAGGTAATCTGAACTCCTATTAGCTTGCTTTTTCATCCAAGAAACGATTTGCTCACCTCGCCAATAACCCTCTCATCGCTTGGCCCACTATTCTCCAAAGCGCTGGACATCACCGCCGGATCGCTTCCGCTGGTACTAGCAGCCACAGCGTCCCGGATCATATCTTCGCATGCACGAATCAAGGTTCTCGCCCATACCCACGGCTCCTGTTCAAGGGATCTCTTCACCTCCTCTTCCTCTTCAAGCCTAATATCGTCTTTACGCGCCACCGTATCCGGGCTAGAAGTGCGAGATTGCTCCTCGTCCGCCATGGACATGGACATATCGCCTGCTTGAGTGTGTTTGGTGGGTGTATGGTCGCCTCCCACCTCGTCGTCTGCGGAGATAGACATTGACATCGATGAGGAAGAGGCGAATGAATCGTCCGTTCTCTGTGACGGAGTGGGCCGGTCTAACGGGCCTTTGTGAAACGCCGATTCTGGAGAAGCGAACAGTTTTGAAGTCGTTTCTTGTATGACCTCGTTGAATGGCCTGACTGGCGTGGATGGACAAGGTACAATGCCTTTCGGTAAGAGATCGGTTGGAGGTCGGACCAGCAAGTAAGGAAAATGTTGATGGAACGGCGAACGGAGGAACCCATCTTGCATGAACGACCAAACGTATTTCAGGTCGTGTACCGCGAGGGGTAGCTCGTCCGTTGATCGATCCTGGTTCGCAGCGCGTGTGATCTCTGCGCAAGGACGAATACGTTTAGTCACTATACTTAGAGCTTGATACTGGTGACATATAGCGAGACATACCGTACTTGAGCCACTTCATAAATTCTGCCGCAGCGAGCATCTCGTGCTCGGCAGCCTGGCGCATACGGTGCACTAAACCCGCAAAGCCCAATACGAGGTCCAACGTAGTCGTTATCTGGCTCTCATTGAGTTGAAGATGATTGGTGAAAGAGGGTCTGCGAGATGATGACTCGAGGTCAGCACTTATACGTACGCGGGGAGAGAAGCGAAAGAAGGCTGACGTTCTTGACCATCCTCGTAATTGCTCTAGAAGCAAGGCGATCCGTTCCAGACTCGGCGTGATACTCTCCGATATGACTTTCTGGATGACCCTGCACGAGGTGTCCAGTGTCTTGTCCCATTTATCGATAGTCTGGGGAAGCAGCGTCATTTCTGCATCTCAGATCTTTACACTTGTGCGACTTACTCTGGAAGTCAGACGACTACCCAGCCACTCGCTGACGGCTATGCCGCTGCGACCCGTCATGAGGAACCGAAAGAGATCCGCGTGGACGTCCGGCAACGACACTGTCCACATACATACTCTCAGCTTATCGGTCAGAATTGAGGGCAGAGCAGCACGACTCACTGCCTTGTTGCTGAGCGCACGACTCGAGATCTTCTCTGCAGATCATAGTCTGTTTCTCCCCATCCCGAAACGCCGCTTCGGCATTCTCCAACCCTCTCAACACAACATCGAAGAACAACGTCATACGATCTGATACTTGCGCTAGCGCAAGCACCGACCGATCCGGGCCCAATCGCATATGCGATGTAGAAGGCAGTGGGAACGTTCCTGCGAGTAGCGGACGAGTGGATATGTATAGGATATCTGGGGATACGGGGGGAGCGGCAGGGAGGATGGAGGGGAAGGTCGAGAGCCAGGAATGAGGGCCTGGTTTCTCGGTCGACGCTGCTGTTGGCCGCATGAAGGGCAAGACACTTTTGAATCATTAATATGGGTGATTGTCGCGATATGAGCTTCGATATGACCTACTTGGCTAGTTTCGGTGGCTCGACAGGCGTGACTGTCGGTAATGAATCGATGATCATCAACGCCGAGCCTTTCTACTCGTTTCGTCAGCTGAATGCGGCAGGGGAGGTGTCATCTAGCTAACCCTGGGACTTTCCCACTCAAGACCGCTATCTCGCCATTCCATCTTCACCCAGCCTTCATTCGGGTTGTCCGGTAACGCTGTATCGATTGGTAGAGATTTCACCACTCGGCCCGTGTGCACCGACAGGTGTTCAAGTGCGTTACCGTCGGTCTTGACAACGAGGACAGATAGATGGAGCCCTGTCGTTCCATCTGTTAGCACACCAGCGTCTGTTGAGAACAGTACGACGAACAGGCGACGCACCATCCCGACTCCAAGCCAGACCAGCAAGTCTTCCATCCAGTTCAACCTCCCACACCCGACTTCCGCCCGTACGCCATAATCCGAGCTTTGTCGAGACGGAATCAGCCCTTGCTTTGCCTTTCGCAGCGGCAGCAGCAGCAGCTGCACCCCCGAATAGCGGGCGAGGGAGGGAGGTTTTGGATTTGGAGCTTCCAGCAGCGAGTGGTTGGAGGAGGACCACGAGGTCCATTGTGGGATTGCATGCTTGTGGATGTAGGATGTGTTGGTGCGAGAGCTGGATCGTTGATAAGGCCGTAAATGACGTGGTTGGTGGGAAGAGCATCTCGTCCAGTCTTCTCGAGCCACGCGGCTGCGTATGTCCAAATTGATACTGTTGGGCTGCTTGGTGAGGGGGTTAGAGTATAGCTGAGATGCGATGGATGATGATTGATGTTGGTAATCTCGAAAGAAAGCAAGAACGCGTCGAAACATGATGGCGAATCACGTGACTGATAAACAGCGCTTCGTCCTGCAATTCAATGGAGGATACTGCTCTTGTAGTCGAGTGCGTAGCTCTGGCTCTTAGCATCCTCCTCCATAACACAGACCATCCGAGCGGAGCAGCACAGCGCACAAAGAATCTACAGACGGCATCAAGCTATTCGGCTGGACTATCATTCGAAATCACGGACAACGCACGGTCCGTACATCACCTGCCCGGCTCTCCAACACTTTCCCCACTTAGCCCGACAAGTGGAGGGCAATCCAGGCTCCCTTCAATCCGACACGCATCACCGCGGAGATATATCACCGATCCTCTAGTTTCCACAGGGACTGACGGAACAACAGTGCACTGTTGTTGCACGCAAAGATGGACGTGGACGATGAGATTGAAGGGCTTTTAGCTGATCCTGCGCCAGCGGTGAAGCACGAGGACGACTTGGACGATCGCGAAGAATACGAAGAGCGCGAAGAGCGGGAGTTCCGCGAAGATCGGCAAGAAAGGGAGGAGCGCGAAGAGCGCGAAGATCGTGAAGAGGGAGGAGAGAGAGAAGAGGGAGAAGAGAGGGAAGAAGGAGAGGAAGGCGGGGATAGCGGGAGAGAAGATGGTCCCCCTCGATCACAGAGAGATAGACCTAGTGGTGATTTGATGTGCGAGTGGGACGAGTGCGAGCTTGGTTTCGCATTAAGGGACGATCTCGTCTCGCATGTGAAAGATGGTGCGTGCGGTTTCGTCTTTCAAGGGGTAGCGTAGATTGCGCGAACTGCTTGATCAGTCTGGTCAGTGAAGTAGCCGTGCTTGACGACGGTGCTGCGGAGTCGTCACGACTCACGACTTCTCCTTGTCGGGGCTGATCGCATCACTGAACCCTCCCTGGCAGATAAACCTGACTAGAAATGAACACAGAAGCTGATCTTTGAGCATTGCTGGTTCGTCCTCCCAGACCACATCAATAACTGCAAAGAGTCCTTCATCTGCAAGTGGCGCACCTGTCCTCGACTAGGCCACAAGCAGGCATCCAAACACTCGTTGATGACGCATTCGAGGATGCACACGGGCGAGAGACCTTATGCGTGCGCGGTTGATGGTGAGTGGAGTCCGAGCTTTTCGAGCTTTGGCTGCCTTGGCTGACGGGATACATCTCACCACTTGACGATTCCCTTTTGTATGATTATCCCTGCGCGCTCCTGGCTCGTAACATCGAAATCACCACCCACTATGTCCATCTTCGATACCACTTCCACATCTGCTGCTCCTCGTATGTGCATACAGGCTGCAAAAAGACCTTCACTCGCTCCGACGCGCTCAACAAGCACATGCGCTCGCAGCACAATCCCGACGCGCCACCGCCAAGCTCAGCCGCAGGACCAAGCACCCCACTCGCTTCCGGCTCCGGCGCAGGAGCAGGGACGACCTCAAAATCCACGTCAAAGCGCGCCGCCGCAGCTGCTGCTGCTGCTGCAGCAGCCAATATCCCCCCTGCTCCCGATTCGGATCTGATGTTGGATGAGGATATTGCCGAGGTCTTGCCTCGATTGCGGGCGCGGGAGGTGATTCGCCCCGAGAGCGAGGACGAGAAGGCTGCTATGGGGTATATACGCGGGTTACATCCGCGCTTCGATGCTGACGACGGCGGAGGCGGGGGGAAGAGCAAGTCGAAGAAAGGGACTGGCAAGAAGCCGAAAGCGATATCGAAGGGGGACAAAGACGATCCGTTCCCCGAATCACTGCAATACGTCGAACCGCTCGATTCCCCACCTTCGTCAACCCCGCCATCGCCAATACTCCAATCAACGACGCTGGACCCGGACGAACCCGACGGCGAAATCGCGCTGCTCTCGCGCAGTAGGTGGCAGGTTCGTTATGTCCGCATCAAGGCTAGGATGATGTTGGTCGAAGAGGAGAATACCATGCGGCGCAAGCAGCTCGAGGAGTTGTTGAGTCTCGAGGAGGAAGGGCTGTAGTGTAGCGTTTGAAGTTAGCGTGGTACGGCGATGTCGTTGTCCGTCATCGAGTGGATATAGTATTCTGGGGAGGTACGCTTGTCGAGCATGAGTACGGGGGAACGGCCCTGTCAAATACGTGGTAGAGCCTTGACAAATTGCGAGGCAGTGCATTCTTGTATACCGATCATTACCAGCGTACGCAGAGAATATTGTGTGAGCGCGGGCCTCTATACCGTGTTGACGGTCGATCACAACCTGGTCGTTCTCAGCTAGTTGACCCAACACTTATCGGTATCCAGCCAAAAGTAGGTTCACCCATATTGCATGTCCTGAACCGATATTCGTACAAGTTGCACTCCCAATTACCATCGCATATCACTCCGTATCACTCCCGCGTACTTCGACAAAGCCCACCGAAAACTCGGACAGATTATTCAACCAAAAAAGACAAAACGCTAAAAACCACCAGAGCCAGAAGACCTAGTTGATCTGAGGCATATGGACGCTTGCCTGCACCACGCAAAGGGCATTTATCAGCTTCCCTTTGTACTCCTTGAGAAGAGGGGGAAAGAAACGCTCGCTCACCCTGTTCCCGACGGCATCGCCAGCAGGCCAGAGAGCCGTAGTGGTCTTGCGTTGAGTGTAGAAGTCCAACCCTGATTTCCCGTAGAAGGGTATATCGCCCTTGAACGATCCCTTGCTTCCGGACCAGTTGAACATGGGCAGCGGCACCTGCGCACGCAGAGAGATGAACAGTATCAGTGGACGGTCACAGATAAAGATGTCTCGTGGGAGAAATCCGTCGAGGAGTGCACTTACGGGGACTGCGACGTTGATGCCGATTTGTCCTGGTTCTGCTTGGATCTCGAACTTGCGCGCAGTGGAACCGCAATTTGTCTGCGATCGATTGTCAGTGGAGATACATCGCTGTGACTCTTGTGCTACTCACGAAGATAGAAGCACCGTTTCCACTGGACACGCAGGACTGTCAGCATGCGACGATCGAGTAGTGCTTGTGGCACTCACTACTTGTTCTTGTTAATGATCTCAATAGCATCGTCAAGCGTCTCAGCCTCGACGATAGTCAACACAGGACCGAAGATCTCGTTCCTTTCAGACCAGATCAATTATCAGCTTTACTCAATATCAATGCACACGCAGGACCCACTTGTACGCCTGCATATCGGTCGTGCACTCGACCACTGTGGGTCCGACAAAGTTGCCATTGGGGTACTCGGGCACCTCGCATCCTCTGCCATCAAGCAGGATGCGACCGCCTTCCTCGCTTACTGAGGCGATGTATGTTTCGATCCGCTCTTTTGCCTGAGACGAGATGACGGGTCCGCTAGACGTTGGAAGCGTGACCATGAGCATACTGCAAGTCTATGGGTGGGTCATCACTTACAGATCCGCGCCTTCCTCGAAGCCGCCAGACACCTTGAGTGCCTTTGCACGCTCGATGAGTTCAGGGATCCATTGTCTTGAAGCACCGACAAAGATCGCTAGTTCTGGTGGTAAGCTGAACGTCCACCTTTCATTATGAAAAGGTGCGACTCACCGACAGACAAGGCCATGCATCGCTGACCAGCAGCACCGAATGCAGCACCAGCGACGGCGTTGAGGGTGAGATTCTTGTTGGCTATAGCGTGAAACGTTCGATTAGCATTTTATCTATATGGAACCAGAACTGACTCACCGTCAGGCATGACGACACAGTGGTTCTTGGCTCCGAGGTTCGCTTGGACGCGTTTGCCCAGCATAGTAGCCCTATCTTAATGTCAGCCACGTTCGAGCGCAAGCAGCCTTCGGCCTCACCTGTTGTAGATATGTTCTCCGGCTTTGTCTCCACCAACAAACGAGATTGCCTTGATAGCTGGATCATCGCAGATCCGGTTGACGGTGGGCGCTGAGCCGTGGACACTGAAATCGCGCTTGTCTCAGCTGATGGCATACTTTGGTAGACAGTGAAGAGGAGTAGGACGAGGCGTACACGTTGAAGACGCCTGGGGGCATGCCGGCCTTGGCGCAGAGCTCAGCGATGATCATGGTGGCTCCTGGATCGCGCTCCGAGGGCTTGACGATGAGCGTGTTGCCTAGACGTTCAGTCGACAAGTCAGACACACTATTTGCTCTCCTGAGGCTGTTTTGAGGAAAGGTGACTTACCGGTGACAGTAGCAAGGGCCGCTGACCAGAGTACGATCATAGCAGGAAAGTTGAACGGGGTGATGGCGCTCGTGACGCCCAGAGGCAACCGACGAGAATAGGTGTCCATGTCATTTGACACTTCGAGCTTATCGCCAAGCAGAGTGGACGTGATTGCAGTAGCAGTCTCGACGACTTGCAGACCGCGTCCGACGTCGCCTAGGGCATCGGCGAACGTCTTGCCTTGCTCCAGCACGATCGAGTTGGCGATATCTGGCGCATGTTGGCGGATCAGGTGCTGCAGTCTGCGGTGATACGGAGTGTCATCAGCCCCGTCTTAATCTAGCAACGCATCGAGATGGCAGTATAGTAAGAGGTATACTCACTCGAACATCACCCGCTGGCGCTTCATGATACTTGTCGTGGACCAGGTTTTGTACGCTTGACTCGCAGCGTCGACGGCGGCGGAGAACTCATCCGCTGTCGTCTCAGGCACGTGGGTAAGGAGCGTTTGGCTCGACTGTAAATTCATCGCAGGACTATGGTCAGCCAGCTGTGATTGCTACATGGACGTAACGCTGACTGGGTTGGGCGCCAGAGGGAGATGAAGACAAGGGATGATCGATATGATCGACTCACGGGATCAAGGACATCCAACCACTTGTCCGCCTTACTCTCGACGAACTCGCCCCCGATGTAATTATGCGTCTTACCGCCAACCGCACTTGTGCCTTTCCACTTGGCCGAGACTTCCTCGGCGACCTTAGCGGCCAGCGGGGAGAGTTTGCTCGTTGCTGATGAGGAGCTGGGCTGAGGAGCGAGGGCGGCTGAGGCGTAGGCCCGTGCTAGAGATGGGGTACGGATGGCGCGCAGCATTGTTATGTTCTTCTGCGTATGCTTTGAGTCAATTGCAATGGGAGCTGGGACGAGCAAGATGAGATGAATGGGAGCGACGGAGAGAAAGAGAGAGGAAGAAGATGGTGAGAGGAGGAAGGACTGACTTATCAGGTATATACCGACTGTGCTCGGTAACCCGTGATGCGACCAGATACCGTCACCCGGCATTTAGCCGAGTTGCTTTTAGCCAATGTCTCGCATCTCGGCTATTATCCCAGCCATACCATACGGTAACCCATCTATTTATTCATCTCAACGTGTACAAAGTGTACTCCATAGTCACTCGAGCGTACTGCAAGAGTGTATCTATGCAATGTCCATTTCCGTCATCATGAACGGTGAGAGCGCCCAGCGTCCTACGCCCTACGCCCTCACTTCGGTGACTGCAGGAGCAGACTTCGTCCCCGGGAGTTCTCCAGCGGCGCCCATTTCTGCCACGACCAAAGGCTCGGGAGCGTCGGGCGCCATGGAGAATTCACCTAGGTCCGGCATAGATAGTTCTCCAGGCTGGTAGCATAGTGTCCGAAGCACGTCGAGCTGTGTCCGGCCGAGCCAGATCTACGAGTGGTATTGTGGACGAGTATGGAATATAGTACATGTCAGTTGTATTGGGATTCGTAAATGATCGTGATGCGTTATGCGTTTTGGTGTGATTCAGGTTCATCGTCGAGTTCATTCGGGATTGCGAGGTAGGACGTGAGAAGCGATAGCGTTCATCGACGCCCGGCGGGTCCGATTGGATATCAACGAATAGTCGGTCGAACCAGCATCGTCGTTATCGTTGTCGTTATCGTCAAAGGCAAGACCATTGGTTTCGGCAGCAGTAGGAGACGTCGGTGAGGATGGGGGAGGCACGTTAAGTTTTCCGTGAGCTTTCATGAACATTTTTTGTGCGATACCATAAGTTACATGTGCGAATGAGTAGTATCGCCAATGAGACCAGGGGAAGGTCCACGCCGATAAGCCCTGAAGAGGCAGAGACGCCGGGTCGGCAATGACCTGCGAAGAGTTTATTGCGCGTTAGATTGTAATTCGAGCATTTGCTATATATCCAAGAGAAAGAACGTACCTCGTTCTTGAGCTTGACAAACGCGCCGACCCGGTCAGTCAGGACAGCCTTAACACCCCATTTGAGCGCAGTTCTCATCTCGCCCTCATCGTTGACAGTCCACACGGTGACTTCCTTGCCGTTCTCCCTGCATTCATTCAAGAAAGCTTGACCCTCGCTGGCCATGAGCACGGGGAAACACATCGAGAAGCCTTCGCATGCGTCCCAGAAGTACTGCTTTGCGATCGAGGGGGAGAAACCGATATGGTATCGGCGTAATTTGGGAAGGTGGACGTATGCTGGGCGGATGAAAAGTGGGTGCCACAGACCCAGTACGAGACGAGGGGCAAGGAGGGTCTCGTAATTCTCGTGTTGTCTATCTAGCGTCAGCAAGCAACTCTGTTGACCTTTCGAACGAGCCGCTCACGAAAGGATCCTTGCCATTTCAGGCTATCAGAAGCAGTCAGCTTAGACTCCGGTTTGGCCATGCTAAGCTACGCTGGACCAGACTTACGAAAAGTCGCTCTGGATCGTTCTGCATCTTGCAGTCGATCTACAGTGCTAGAGGTCAGTACAGGAGCATTTTGATGACCACCTCGACTCACATTAAGAGTCACATGTCTGTTTTGGGGCTATTCTCGCCGGTACAGTTGTCAACGTGATTCGTGTTGCAAGAGCAGACTCCACTCACTTTCATCAAGAGTTCCACGAGCTCTTCGAATAGAGGTATAGGCTGAATGGGCTCTTTCTTGGTTCGGACGTGTCTACGAAGAAAGTCAACCTCAGCCTCAGAATCACTGTAGCCGCTCCTGCAGAACTATACGCCATGATCAGACAGCGTCGCCAGCTCACTCAATGACGCCCTTCCAGGGCTGAGTCTTGATCAGTCCCTTGCCTGTCGTCGTGCGGTCCAGCGTCGGATCATGGAACATAAGCACGACCCCATCCGAGG
The DNA here is from genome assembly GCA_026538355.1 of Cryptococcus sp. GC_Crypt_5. Lineage (NCBI taxonomy): Eukaryota > Fungi > Basidiomycota > Tremellomycetes > Tremellales > Cryptococcaceae > Cryptococcus > Cryptococcus sp. GC_Crypt_5. Next base: position 83,211 of record JALPBZ010000041.1, read on the forward strand.
TCGCGTGGACGTCTACATCATTACTCATCAGATCTTTGCGGTACTCATGACACTAAATTGCAATAGCTCACCACTCTCTATCCCATCGCATCCTTCTTCGATAGCAGCCTGGAACGACGCGAGCCTGCCAAACGATATGTATATCAGCTCATCGCCCTTCACCCTTGATCTCCAGATGCAGTGGCCACGGCGGCGACGACTCACGTGTTCTCAGGTAAGTGGGCCGAAGCACCCCTGTGACCCCACGTCTCGACGTCTTTCGGATCTCGGGGGAGGATGCGCTGAGGCTTCGTTTGGATTCCTGACATTCTGCTTCGTTGTATGATCGTTATCGCCCTGCAGCCAATTCTAGAGATGAATATCGTGCAATGTAAACACCTGCTGTAATGATCTAGTGTCTACGGAAGTGAAGGAGAGAAGAACAGTAGGAAAAGCGATGCAACTAGAGTGATGAATTTTGATTGAATGGGTCATACATTATGCATCATACTTTAGCATCGTACGCAGCAAGCACGTTTATCTTTCAGCTTGCTTCGGATTCGGCCTCGTGCTCGGGTGTAGTCGAATATTACGTCATTCCACCTCGTAAGTAACCTGTCGCGTTCAATGCCCAATGCCCTGCCCAGTGACAATGGCGATTACACAAAAGATGCATAGCTCTCTAACCACTGTCATACACCTTGCTTACTCCGGCTCAGTCTCCCCTCCACTCGCAGCTTCGGCCCAGTGCTCATCACCTTTACCGGGCCCCTCGGCCAACCTCGCTCCTCTCTCCCTGAGGAATTGCACCAACTCGGCCCCGTTTCGCGAAGCTTTAGGGAAAGGTCGTTCCCACTCGACAACACCCTCGTCCTCCTTGGATACCTTTTGTATGTCTCCACCGTATTCCTCTGCTAACCAGTACGAAGCGTTCACTGGAGCGTCCTTCGCCTCTAGCTCGAATAAGACCGACGCTAGTTCTCGAGCCGCTTCAAGACGGGTACGCAGGACGTGGCGGACCAGGACGCGAGACGGGACTCGTTTGGGTCGCACATACTTTTCCGGCTGAGCGGTTGGCGGTAAACCCGCTACTCTTGGTGGATCCGGTGCAAACATATTTGACGAGGCAAGGAAGTTAGGGAGAGGCATTTCGAATCGCCGCGGCAGCCAAACGCCGATCAATAGTCGCCAAGCAGCGATAAGGCGTTTCATACTAATGACAAACACGTCATCAGCATATCCCTGCTTTGAGTCCTGCCGGGTATTGCACTCACGCGTCGTAGTTCTCATCGACAAGCACCGAGTGGTACCTTCCCAACAGCCATACGCCGCCAGCCGCGATAAGGGTACCCAAGGTAAATCCTCTGAAGACCGCGTAGAAGCTGAAGAATAATACAGGATAGGTTAAGAAGCTCAATACCAAGCCCAGCGCGACCTTCATTTGAGCTTGAGTTTCTAGTTCGTCTTCCGCTAACGTTGCGCCGAATATGCCTACGAGATAGACTGGGATATGGATGAGAAGGGGAATGATGAAGAATGGCAAGCGGATGAATGAGGATATGGAGTCTTTGATGAGGAGCCAAAGTGTGGAGAACCGTGATGGCAGAGGGGTCTTGTAGGACGGATCAAGGGTCTGGGGAAGTGGCACGTCTCTAAGCGCAGCGTTTGACAATCGTGATGAGACCAGCAGGCGATGATACGTTGCGAGGAGTGATCGCAAGGACGAGACCCGCTCATTCGGCGTTGTAAACAAGTCGACAAGGCTATGTGCGGTCTCAGTTTATAGTCTGAGTCGCTTAGCAGACCGGCACGTGCCGCTTACCTTTGCGAGACCTGAACATAATCTGCAAGCAATAAGTCCTCCTCCTTTTCCCACAAAAGCTGCCTAGCCATCTGGGCGGCAAACGCTGTTTCCCTGTACACAATGTGAGTTGATGCTCGAATAGTAGATTCTACAACTCACCAGTCGGGAGCGTTGACGGTCATCTTCTTGAGCTCGAGCTCGATGGATCTCGTCAAACGCTTCACAGCGAGCTTTTCCGTCCCTTCCTGCCCGCTGAGGAACTCATCTTCGAAAAGCGCCAGATCGATGGGAGTGCCATAACTGTAAAAAGCGCATCATGTCAGCTTGCAGCTATACCCCAAAGTTTTGAGGCTGGACTGACTGTACTGCCACGCGACTTCTGTATCGGGACTTCTCCACATACGCGATGCCGACGGGGATGACGACCGCCTTCTTGCCCTTCTTCGGACCACCGTTCTCCTCGGTTCCACGCAGGTACTTGATGTATTCCAGTGCTGCCCATGAGGTCCCGTCTTTGAGGCCGATCATGTGCGGTTCAGTGTGCGAAGTCCCTTCGGGGAAGACACCAATGCTGTCCCCAACTGCCAGGGCTGTAACGTGATAGATACGGTCAGCTACAAAACTACGCGGCAGCGGCTCGGGACGGCGAAGCCTCAACACGTTGTTGACTCACCTTCGAATGTCCCTCTGAACAGTTTCTGGTTGTTCTTTGTCTTCCTGTCCACAGCTGCATACAAGTCAGCACGACACAGCCGAGTGACGCGAAAGCGGACTCACCGATGTTTCCAGCGTTGCGTAAAAGAGCACCGACAGCGGGGTTCTTGAATAGTGAGTCTTTGACCTGTATGTACGATATGAGGTTCTTCTCTTTTCTTCTTGAAAAGTTGCTTAGCTCGACATACCCAGTAATGCAAGAGATGATCGTGCGGGATGGTGTTGCTCAGTACGGCGGGCTGGTAGAGGTCAAGCTATCAGCTGCTGCCCTTCAGGACTACGTCGAAGCAGGAAGCTGATTCGACCCACATCTAGCGCCATATTGGCATGCGAGCACGCACTGAGTCTCGCCTGTCAGTATCTCGCGAGCTAGGGCGGGACGATGAGCCTGTTCTCACAAGATGATAGGTCCTTCATCCGGTACGTTCTCGGCGCCAAACACCTCTATATCGCGGAAGAAACTGCATATGGCCGAGTTGGCCAGCGCCCTCAGCGGGCGATGTGTGAAGCCGAATGGCATGATCTAGTATCACACAAGGGTGCAGGCGACGTTATGAGTATGAGTGAGGACAAGATAGGGAGATGACGAGATGACTAGGCCATGTTATCATCCGCTCTCACGGGTAAATCGGGCCCGAGCGGTGGTCGTGGTTCACCAGGGAGTGCCAAGAAGGAGACCGTCACGTGGAGGAACATAGCGGGAGCCGGGAGAAAAGCAATTAAATTCATTTCTACGATAATCATCTCTTGTCATCTGCATACCTTGACGGCGATCACCGTTGTAAGCTTGATAGCTTGAGCGCTTTTGATCCCGCGCAACCTCCACCCTGATGGCAAAAAGAGGTAAATGTTGAAATTTGTCAACCGAGCTAGACAACGTCCTTCTTCTTCATACATTGTGTATACAAAGAACCTCTCTATACTTGTAAACACAGCATAGATAAGACATAACAAGATGTCGCAAACTGCAAGTCAGTCCCATCAGCCTCTTCTCATCATCAACCGCTGTTCTTCTTCGGGTCGGCTGACCACACGTGCCGGACTAGCAGACCTGGACGCAGCTGTCCTCGCCTACCTTGTCAAGCGTGGCTTCACAAAGTCCACCAAAGCGTTCGAGAAGGAGTCCACTGCCAAGATTGAGTCTGCCACTGGCTCGCTCGAAGATGCGTGGGCATCCCTGGCCTCTGCCGGACCTTCAGTGTGAGTCATATCACCTTGTCTATGCTATCACGAGTCAACATTGCTGATGTCAGAGTGCAGAATCGAGGTGGATGTGGAGATGGGTCCTGGATCAGAGTCGGACTCTGAGTCTGACTCTGACTCGTCCAGCGGTTCAGACTCTGACTCTGAGTCGGACTCCGGGTCGTCATCATCTTCTTCTAGCTCAAGCTCAAGCTCTGACGATGAGGAGACCGCCGCCCCTGCCGCTAAGAGCAGCGGTGAGTCTTGCTCTTTATACCTGCACCGCACCGGAAGCTAAAACAATCTATAGACCCAGTGAAGATCCCGCTCCCCGAGTCTGATTCGAGCTTCGACTCTGATTCCGACTCCGACTCCGAGTCAGGCTCAGAGTCCGACTCGTCCTCGTCCTCTTCCTCGTCCAGCAGCTCGTCCTCCTCCAGCTCCACCAGCACGTCGAGCGCAGCGCCAGCTCCCGCTGCTGCTTCCGCAGCTGCGCCGTTGTCCGCTACGCTGCTTTCGGCCAAGTCGAACTCTAGCGAGACGCTCAAGGGCGACTCTTCATCCACCTCTTCCTCATCTTCATCTTCTTCCTCTGGAACCAGTTCCGATTCCGATTCCGACTCAGACTCTGACTCCGAGTCATCCGACGAAGAAGTGGATGCGAAGAAGACTTCCGGCTTCTTAGATGTGGAAGCGGAGGAGAGCGGTAGTGAAAGTGATAGCGAGAGTGAGAGCGGCTCGTCGAGCTCTTCCAGTGAGTCTGCCGAGGCTGGGCGCTTGCACATCGCCTAAGCACGAACTGACGCACCAATCCGATTCAGGTTCTTCTTCCTCATCGTCATCCTCGTCGGAATCCGACTCTGACTCCGACTCGGAATCGGAAGAAGAGACCGCTCCTCTCCCCGTGATCGGCGGGAAGCGCAAAGCCCCTTCTCCCAGCCCCTCATCCGCATCTTCATCCTCGTCCTCAGCCGGCTCGTCAACCTCGTCCCCCGCAGTGACCGTCGTCACCACCAAGAAACAGAAACTTGCCGACGGGTCCGAAGCGGTCACGTCCACCGTGACGACCACCATCTCTACACCTATTACTGCCCGCGTTGCGGACTCTTTCACGCCGTCCGGCTCGTCTACGCCTTTGGGCAGTGGGAAGCGGGGTCAGGGGCAGAGGTTCGAGAGGATCAAGATGGATAATGTCACGTATCACCATGATGGCCTCAAGGACAACTCGTTCGACGCTAGAGTAAGTCGTAGCGCAGCTTATCGGAGCTTCGAGTACTAAGCTAATCATACTTTTTGACTCGACGCTATAGCAACGCGCCGGAGCGAGCGAAAACGACTATGGAGCCAGGGCGTCGCGAGATCTGATCGTTACTCGCGGTGCAGGATTCAGGAAGGAGAAGAACAAGAAGAAGCGAGGGGTGGGTCTCCAATCAACCTCTTCCTCTCCCCCACCTGTGAAACTTCCGCTGATTTGTCTCTTCCACCTTTCCCAGAGCTACGTCGGCGGCGAGATCACAATGGAAACACACTCGATCAAATTCGACGATTGATCGCACATCTCTCTGTTCGAAATCGTCCCGCTGCTTCGATTCTATGCCATGCCAGCATTTCGTTGACAGCACATGATATGCTCCTATTCCCACTATGCGTTAGATTCTTTGGTACTTGCGGCTCTGTATATATATATAGCTCCTGGCAATGCATGCATTGCCATTGCATCTGCAAATTGATATGGATAGATGATTAGTAATGACAAGATTCCAGACATCCAACAACCACGATCCCATACGAGGCCCAATAACAGAATGCTATGGTCTTTTCCCACGGATACTTCTTGAGACTTTTGATTGATAAATGACTGCCACTCTATTGGCTATTGAGTGACCCGTGACCGAGATCGTGTTACAGTTGTAATTGGATACCGTCGGTGTGCTGGACCGGGGAGCGAGGGTAGGTGAGACACGACTCGTGGATCACATTGAGGGCTTTGATGGCGTCTTTCTCTTCGATCACTACGTAACGAAAAACGGAATCAGCTTTGAGGAAACGATCGTTCGCCGAGCTGGGAGTAGCTGGTGACTCACCACAACTGATGTTGATCTCGCTCGCACTGAAATCGAAATAATACAATCATCAACAAAACTGCCCTGCTCGCATTGGTGGATTGGTGACAATGGTGCTCACCCCTGAGAGATCATCTCGATGTTGATCATCTTCTTGGCCAGGCTGGTGAACATCAATCCAGCTGAACCGATCGCGTTCCTCATATTCCTTCCGACCAGGGACAGGATGGCCATGTCTTTCGAGACTGTCACGTCGCCGATTTTCTCTAGGTCTCGGACCAGTCTATCGAGGCGTTTGCGATGTTGGAAATCTTGCATGGCCATCGATACCTATGGCAAGCATTACTGTATTAGCGACCTTGCACTTCTTGGCTGATCAAGCACCGGGCACAAAAGAGCGGCTAAGAACTCACGTGCACCTCGCTTGTGCTGATGAGGTCGACCACGACTCCCGCGCGGTCGAGCGTACCGAAGATCCTCGCCAAGAAGCCATGTGACAAGGTCTTGCGATTCGAGTGGATGTTGATGACGATGATACTATCCTTGATAGTGACGGCGGTAGGCATGCGTTCGTGTACTCCTCCAGCATCGAGCCCGGCTCCGACACTCTCCTTTTTCGGTGCTTCGGTATCTAGACCACGGGGGAACGATTCGTCGGGGTAGATAACTGTGCCTGCTCCGCTGGGGTTCTCGACGTTTTTGATGCGGATAGGGATACGGGCGCGGATGACTTGTTCCATCGTGAAAGGGTGGATCACCTCGGAACCGTAATATGTCAATTCGGCAGCCTCGTCAGGGGTGATGACGGGTACCAGTCTCGCCGAAGGGACTTTTCTGGGGTCGGCAGTGAAGATACCATCGACTTCTTTCCACACTTGCAATTCGGCCGCTGCGACGCCGACAGCGCACAAAGCCGCGCAGAGGTCGGTGTATCCTCGGCCGATCTGGGCCAAGAGAGATCCGGGGACAGCGCCAAAGTAGCCTGCGATCCCGTCAGCTGGTGTGTCAAATTCGATACGGGAAAGGCAGCTCACCAGTAACGACAGGCACTCTTGTGCCGCACGCTCGCAGCCGCTCGCCCAAACGGACGGCAAGTTGATCATAGAACTCCTGACCGAGCTGGGCTACACCCTGATCACCAGATGCTGTAATAGCGCCATCTGTAACTGCGGACATGGATGCGTCTACGATACTGTCCAGTACGACGAGCTCGGAGTCAATTCCCTAGTGAGCCAGGTTATCAGCTTATGACTACAAAGAGTGGACACGAAGCTGAGTTGCAACTCACCCTATCCCGCAAAGCCGCTGCAACGATCTTGCAGGCTAGTCGCTCGCCGGTGCCGACGATCTGATCCTGACTTCTAGGGCTGATCTCATCGATGATCTACAACCACCATTCGCTCAATAGGCCGTCTTCTCGGGAAGTGGTATGTTCCGCATGCTCACCTGTGCAGCGTAGAGGAAGCTTCTGAGGCTTTCACAATCTCTTTCAATCTCATCTTCGAGCTCGTCTCTTAACGGTCCCGCGCGCAAGGTCGCTCGCGCAGCATCCAGATGACCTTTTTTGATAGTATCCACTGTCTTGTGGAAAGCGGCATCGCTGGTATTTTGGTCGATGGCGGGGCTTTGTGGCGGTGAGCGTGAGCGGCCAGCTGCACTCGCACTGGATTGGAAGGGACTGGGACTGGAAGAGCGCAGTTCGAGTTGCGATAATGACGAGACGGAAGACATCATCGAGGGCGGAGCGTCTTTGCCGAAAAATCCCGAGCCGACTCGTTTAGGGAAGAATGGCGTAGCTGAGCCAGAACGCGATCGCCCGTCGGCACTACCGCTTCCACTCCCACCGGCTTCTCCTTGAAGAGGCTGTAGCGCTTCTCGGGAAGCTTGCAAGAGCAGGTTGGTCGTTCCCAATGCTTTGGTATGTGATGAGCGAGCAGAGCAGACCAATGCGACTCTCGAGTTGCCAGAGATGTATGACCTGTGTGAGCAGAGGATGCATACTACGTCAGCTCACACTCGACGCATTGAGGGCAGAGTACTGTAAGACTGACTCGACGATCTTGCAGATACTGTCCAAGCTCTTACCGACAGAAGTCCCTCCGTACTTCTGCACGACCCAAGGAACACTGTCGTCCGCCGAATTCCGGACGAGCTCCTCGGGCGTTACCGACGTGGGCGTCGAGGTGGACGACATAGTGGGTGTCAAGATACTTTGCGCGGGTGTCTAATTGGAAGCGTGGAGGGGTGATAGATGTGAGGAATGCAAGGCTGTACCACTGTACTGAGGAGAATGAATGGTAGGTCAAGGTGACTTTACTTTGGTTGACTTTTGGGTTTTCGACTCATTGTGCAATTCCCATTTCCGAAATATATCACGGAGATATTCGCACTGTCCGTTGCACCGACCGGCTTCAGCCAAGAGCGCCTCGAACCAAACATACCAAACATTCACAATGCATATTCACAAAAACCGGACTACCGCTGCTCGTATCTGCTCAATTGGCTTCTTGGGTGATGAAAGGAAGAGGAGTGACATCTCCATTACATCTGAGAGCCAGATTTCCCTGGTGCTCTCCTCAAGGGTCAACGCTGACGCTGCTTGACGTTGGCTCATTTTCGGCAAGTTCATTCATTTCATCTGCCCAGTTGATTCTGTCTGTATGCCAGATATCAGCTGTGCAAAGCAATAGCACTCCAGTCCGTCATACTCACCAGTGGAAGGGGGCGAGCTGTCCCGAAAGCTGCTCGAGCCCTTCACTCCAGGTTCCACCTCGTCTGACCAATTGAATCGCCCTGTGTGTTGATCATCAGCTTCGCACATCCAATAGCCAATCAGTCCATCCTACTCACCAGTAGGGAACAAGTCCATTGAAGGGCGAACCGCAGTCTTCTCTATGCCACTCACTTCGCTTACTGTAGCTGACGAGAGTTCGGCGGTGCTCTCTACCTCCCTTACTACAGGCATCATCGGGCCCGTGATTCTGTGTGAGAACCCTTGTGTTGCTGAGTGGAGAGCGGCGCTCGCTTTGTCGCGGTAGACCTTGACTGTTTCTCTATCGGTATACCGCTTGGTCCAGTAGGTCTTTCGCGCCGCACTGTCGGCAAAATCACTGCGCGGATACATGTTCTCGACTCTCTCCATGATCTGGTAGAAATCCGCTCCGGACGTAGCTATGAGCGCTTGTCGCTTTCCCTGCGCTGCTGAACCTGCACTGTTGGGTGTATTGGAAGACACCAGTGAAGAGGCGCTGTTTGGACGATCCAATCGGTGCCACGTATCCTTCACCTGGTCCCTGAGGGTGTAACAGGCATCGCGGCTGGGACTATCGTACTTCTCAATCCAGGGAATGACTTGCTTGTATACGTTCTTGAGCCTCGTTTTCTCTTTGCCAGGCCAATCGGACTCTTTGCAAGTCCGTGCTTCTAGAGTGCTCTGCAATTCGGCCAGAGAAGGAATAGGATCTTGTGTGACACTGAGCTCGGAAGCGAGATGACGACACACTTCCTCTGATACTTTACTCTTCAATTGAGCAATTTCTTCCACAGCCTCATGAGCCATGGAGGTGTGGGGGGGTTCGGGGTTGGGCCAATACTTGATCTTTCCATCTTTGATCTGCTGCAACCGTTTCAGGGTTTCCGAAAACGTGGGCTCTTGCAAGAGGCCCGACATGGGTAGTTGCAACTTGATAGACCGACCTATTTTACAAAAAAGCGACAGTCAATTCAACGCCCAACACTGCCAAGCTCGTTCATTTTGAGGAGCAGGAGCAGGAACATGAAGAACAATCAACCAACCTACTCCGTTCCGGACCTGACTGTGAAGTTTGAGCTGAAGTCTGCCTTCTCAAGGCAGTTCGAGGTAGTATTACGACTTGAACACTTCGGTCGGGAAGGCTGGTAGCGCGACTTGGATTCGCTATTTCGCTTTGCAGAAAGTGCTGTAGATCTTCCAAACGAGAGGTTTGCCACATGCGCTGCAGACCTATCCCGTGGGCATTATGGAGACGATCTGAAACGATCTCCGCGATGGGTTCCACCCGATTGGCTCTGAAAAGAGAGACTTCTTCGAGAATACGCTCGGAAGTTGCTTCTGAGAATTTGTCATTCTCCTCCACCTTCTTCCCCGTTGTCTCCAGTAATTCGGTCAAAACGCCCTCTGTGATTCCCTTTGGAAGATGTCTTTTGAAGCCCCTGTTGTTCAGCTGGTGTTTTTTGACTTCGTCGGCTATGACTTTGAATGCTTTGCGATAAGCCGGGGCAGTCAAGCAATAGCTCGCCGTCATGTCTATTAGTAAGGCTCTGACTGCAGGCCCGATACGGTCTCGGTCAGCCCAGAGGTCTGCCGTTGATTGCTGCTCTTCACCTCTTCGAGCAAACGTTCTCCCCTCGTCGGTCCACGATGAAACGCGGTCGACCTCGGATGTGTATTCGCTGAGAGCAACCGCGCCATCATAGATGCCTTTGCACCTGTTCACGATGTGGTCCGCTGTCCACACGCTGACGGCGCGTTTTTCGACGGCGCGAAGGACTCCAAGGAGCAAAGTGGAATCTCGGTAGCCCAGCTTGCCAACGTCTTCCTCGCGTAGTTTCAGCCTCTCATCTCTGCACGCTGTACGCAACTTTTCAAGGCGCTCGTCTATGTCCAACGCCGTGTCCGGATAAGTAGACGGATCAAGCACAGATTCGCCCACTGGACTGAAGGGAAGATGAGTAGACGAAGATCCTTCTGCGGAGCTCATCCTGATAAATAACACAATCAATGATTCTCTGAGGTGATGAGAAGTGAGTGGCCAGAGCTAGTGGATAACGTGGAGGTCACACTCTTGGGAACAAGCTGATTAGTTGTAGCTGAGGGCTGTTTGGGGATTAACGAAAGATATGGAATGGTTGGGGTCGAAAATTCTTCACAAGCCCAAACATGTCGGGCTTATATATTCGCAAGTTAATGAGCGAAGCGTATAACGAGCCGAATAGGCTACCCTATTCTATCCATTGTGAGAAGTTGAAACAGTTCTCAACTGTTGTGAAAGGGTCGTGCCAACGTCATTCGGTGAAAGGGTTGCGCCGACGTCATCATGCGGTGTAAAGATAGTTGAAACGTGACGCAGCAGCTCTCCTATCTACGAAGCTGTCTCACAACTTTTCCGTTCTGCTGAGAAGCGCAAAGCGCCACGACAATGGACTCAAAAGAGGATAATAACGAATTGCAATATCGACATTATACAGTCCGCAACGTAGGTCGGGCGTCCATTGATTAATGTGTGGATCAATGTGTGGATCAATGTAAGGGTGAATGAGAATGCCCGACTATTCGCTTCAGAAAGGCGGAGCTATCATAGTGAGTACAAAGGACGCGCTGCTGTGAACGCACCGCCACCGCCTCCGCCTTACCAACGGCGTGTCCGATCATGTCATGACTGTGCTCGCTCGTAATCCTGCTTCGGCTTCGTTGAGGCTGCGCCTGCGAGATATGAAGTTGTGCTAGTACCCATAGCTGGACAGCAATGTGATTTCTCGGAAAAAGAAGAGAAGAACGTAGGACTGCAGATCCTACTGTATCTACCTGACGATTCACGTAGTCCTGTCGGTTTTCATTATTATTGATGTTCTCTACATATAGCTACGAGATACAATGGACGTGCTCGCCAAGACCACGACTTGGTCATTAACCCAGCACGTCTGAGACTGAGGGACAATGACCTTCGCGCGGGCACTTGCTCTTCCTTTGATCCGATTGACATTCAGCCTGTGTTGCCGACTCAGAATTGACAAGCAGGAACTTCTCGCTTCGCTCAGCTACAAATATAACTTCAGCGTGTCTTTCTGCTCTCTTTCAACCATCATTGTTTCCTCGTGCAAATTTGCAAAATCATAGGACTACTCTTCGTTACACACACATTTTGACCCTTAACTGAATTGGTAGCACTTCGTCGACTGACATGCAAGAGACAGCACAAAACGCTTCAAATGAAAGCCGAGCAAGGTCAACAGGGCCTCAGTCGAGTCCAACTGCTCAAGACTGGTCATTTCAGGATAACATGACATGCATGTCATGTCCTAGTGACAACCCCACGACCGAACCCAGATTGACTGGTGTGGCTTTGGGCCGCGCTTGTGTGAGTGCCTTTGATGTCCAAGAAACGAGCTCAAACGTGTTCGAGTAGATGATCTACGCTGACTTAAATCTTTGGGAGTAACTAGGTGAGGATCAAGCATAAGATGTTGGCGCGTACTCAAGCAGCTAAAGCGGAGTATCAAAGGACTCGGAGTTATCCTCATACAGGGGATGCGAGGTTGATCGACATATTCGATGCGTTTGATCCGTCCAAGGAACAATGGGGATCTTATATCCAGAAGGTTTTGGATGACAACTGGCCTTCGCCACAAAAGCGCGATCGCGTCACTTGTCCGGGTACTGCATGCCGCCCAAAGTACCCCAGGACCGCCACTACCAGATCTGCAGGAACGAAGCCACACGCCTCGCGGGGATCCCCTGTCGTTGACGACCTTCCTCTGTGTCGGCGATGCGTGAGTACTTGCATTGATTTGCTTCAACGTCTCTGACCCTGGATGATCTACGACTCATTGCTTTGATAGTTCAAATACAAGGGCCAAGTTTTAGACCATAGCTCCGAATTTGACGACCCACACACCAAGGCGTTTTTGGAAGACGTGCTCGCAGAGCACAAAATCAAGAAAGGAAAGTGGCAGGATGTGATCCCCGGTGCGCTGGAGAGATATCGCAAGGGGTACCGCTCTCGACTTCAAAGTGCTTCCGGAGAGCAGCAATCGCAATCCCAGCTACCTGCTAGACCTGCAGGTACTGCAGCGTCAAGCGCTGTCAGCAGTACTGAACAATCAACGTCAAGGGGGACACCTGTACTTCAAGCTGAAGAGGTCGACACTAGTATGAGCGATGTGAATGTGGTTGAGACCGATACCGACCCAGACTTTCAGTCTGATTGCACGAGCGAGATATTTGATTCCTTCCTCGAGACGGGAAGCGAGTCTGATGATTTCTCTTTCGCTGACGCGATATTGGCTACAGTACCAACGCCGACGATGACAGCCGCCAGCACCAGTAGCATATATGATGGAGCAGGAGGTGGTGGTGGGAGCGGTTCCATGGATGCGGAATGGGACGATCAATTTCATCTCTAGTGATGCTACCGATGGCTTGTCCTGACCTTTGACTTCGATATGAGCATGCACGTACAAATTGCGATGGCTTGTATATGACTAGATTGCACAGTCCGCAATACCTAGTGAGGTACATATGCTTGGCTCACATTCCATCAGTCCTGTTCAATCAATTATAAAACAATGCATGATGACGCCCAAAGCCTGATTATCGACCAATCTCGACAAGACATTCAGGACCTACTGAGGTGGCTTGGATCTAGCCCTGCGGGCTAGTACCAGGGAGGGACTTGGCAGGATCGTCAGCACTCGTGGCGGTGTCAGCCCTGGTAGACGCGCCAACGCCCGTGGAAGCGCTCTGAGCGGATTGCGTTTCGGTACGCTGCTCGGTGGTAGTGGCACTGGCGGTAGCGTCCTCCCGGGCTGGCCGAGCCATTTCGATTAGCATATATCCCCATATGACTCGGCTACTGTATGAACGCACCCTTGGCTGTGCGATCACGAAACTCCCTCAACTTGTCGACAAAAGCTTGAATTCCGGTCTTGAAGCAAGAGTAGCTTCATTTCTTATTACTGCCGCGGGGCAATAGTCAACGCTCATGGAGCTGCCGGTCATCTGACTCCTGCATCCGCAACCAGCAGCACATTCAGGGAATTGCTCTGAGGCGTTTGAGGGATTCGAGGGGTTTGACACGGTGCAAGAAAGTGTGATAGAGCTGACGGACGACGATTGTAGCTGGCGCTGTATGCCAATGAAGGAAATTGATAGAATGGTGTATTGAATGAAGCGGGTCGCTAGTCAGATAACGACATTTAATAATTTCTGTCGAGGGGAGGGGATGACTCGACAAGACGTTGACCTTGCGAAAGCTCGATCAAAGGTGGGAGGATGAAAGGTCATCAGTCAATGTTTATGACACATATTGGGCTGAAAGGTGGGCTCGGTCAACGCTTTCGTGACGTCAACGACTTCCCACAGAAGGCTCGATGCATAGCATGACGTGATCAGAAAGCGTTAGTCGACCATTGGCCTCTCCAACGAGTTTCGCCTTCGAGAAAGGAAGGATGAGTCTAGTATCAGTTTGAAGGGGTAGAAAAGTCTTCTCATAAGCAGGTCGCGGGAAGCGAGTAAGCAGTGCTTCGGGAGGCGCGGATGCAAGTCACGGGAAACGAAGAAGCAGGATCTCAGAAGCGAGAAGCAGGTCAGGGGAAGCGAAGAAGCGGAGAAGCAGGACACCGGACGCGAGACGCGAGAAGCAAGCGCGCAGCGGGAAGCCGTGAGACACGCAACGAGCGTATGCCAACTCGGACATTTATGACCGATGTTACGGATAGCTGTGCATATTGAGAGAGCAGCGGGGTCGAGAGTGCTGCCAAGATATGATGCTAATGCATGGTGTGGTGTGCCGAGTGCCGAGTGCAAGATTACATGATGACACAATCCTCTTTGACCGAGAGGGCGTACATTGCCTATGGCACACATCGGGATCAGCACCAGCTCATTTCGTTTACGCAATGCAAGTATCAAGCGAGCGACGCACCTTGTCAACTGTTTTCTCAATCTTCTTCCAATCGCTACGACGCTGGATGAACTCGTAGATACTACGCACGACCAACCATACTCCAATCAGCTCCAGATTGATTACACGCGAGAAAGATGATAGACTGACTCTTCAGGAGTGAACGTGCCCCCGTACCGCGTGACGTCTCTGACGATCTGCGCTAGATCCTTGGCATCACTGACGATATACACGTGGCCGAGCATCTTGAGGTTCGAGAAATCGTCGGTGATCCTCTGCTGTTTCAGCGAAGCGACGAAGAAGTGGTAGGCGTTCAGGTCCGCGATTATCTGGAAGCCGCCTTCGAGCGAGATGATCTGGCGTTTCAGGTGCCGTTGGAGGATCCTGCGACCCACCAACGATCTTCAGTATACCATCGCGCACTTTTGGAACAGAGCATAAATTGGAAGTGCCACTCACGCCTGCAGACGGATGCCTACTTCCTGATAGAACACCTCCAGTACTTCTTTCGACGTACTGCCTCGCAACAGATTACAGTGCATCTCCAGACACTTTATCGCCTCTCTGCACCCTTGCGTGGGACCAAGATCCATCGCTGTGCCTTCTACGGGGTAGTACTCTCGTGGCGCAGTCTTCACCTGGATGATATGTTCGACCTATTATGTACATGGTACAGATGTCAGCGAAGCTTCTCGGATCGTGTCGTCTGGCGAGATCGCGTATACGGACCTGATTCATCAACACCTCGATTCCAGCGTTCAAGCCAGCAGCGACCGCGTCGTCCAGAACAGCTTCAAACCGCTTCTTCTCCCTCATGACAGCGTTGAGAAAGTCGGTTTTGTCCACGTAGATGGCCAATTCTTTGTCGAAGTAGACTTGGATCATGGACTGGATCGTATCGCCGACATGCACCAATTCGAAGAACTGTAGTAGTGGGGCGACGCTGGTGGTCTCTTCGTGCTCGGCGGGCTTGTACGTGCTCATCTGGTTCGTAGCTCTGCGTCTTATCGTCAGCATGACAGCATGAAACCATCTACTTGCATGTCCGCGACCGCGATCGATGGGGTTATGGGCACTCACATTCTGAAGCCCGGGGCAATATGCCGGTCACCCGCAGCTTTCAACATCAGGATGAAGATCTCTTCGATCGCTTCCCGCACCTTCTGCCCGTACTTCCCGGGATACTTGGCAAACGTCTCTGCGCGCTTGAGCGAATCTCGGTCCGTCTGAATCAGCTCAAGAGCGGTATCGAGGGAAACGAGCAACTGTAATCGATCGAATGACTTGTCGTCGTCCAGTGAAGGAGTGGTCGGCACGGAGGCGGTCGCTCTGGAGCCTGAGTCTGTCTCGGCCTTTACGGCTGCTATTGACGGGTTTGGGTTTGGCGATTTCTCGTTGAACTCGTCCGCTCCATCAGTCTTCTCCAGGTCGACCGTCTCCGGCACTTCCACAATCACATCACCGTCTTCAGTCTTGACCGCTTGGACACGTCCGTTGGATCCGGTCCATTTCTGCGGGTTGAGCATAGCCAGTCCGCTAACAGCCTGATTAGAGCCAGCGACAATAGCGTTGACTCCAAATGTGACTGTGCGAGGGACGATCGTGACTGGCAGTAGCAGAGCGTCTCTGAAGCCTGCGAGGACGTTGCGTTTGACCTGATCGGGGTTAGAAGAGGTGAGGAAGGTGGGTGCAGATGCGTGTTGCCGTGCGTCGGCTTTGGTGCTCAGCTGAGATAGCCATCAGCACTTCGTCTCGGGATTACAGCCCATGTAATGCTTACTTGCTGTTCCCATCCTCTACATATCTCTTCGAGGTGCTGCTTGACCCACTCCGTCTCCTCGTCCAAGTACTCGTCGATGTGCACCTCGAACATGCGGAAGCTGCACCAGTGATCAGCCGCGGTCTCTCTCGAGAATACGGATACGATGCTTACACAGCGTCCTCAACTTGCGTTACAGGTATGATCTTCTGTTCTGGGCCCAGTACATCCATGACAAGGTCGACGAGCTTCCAGGCTTGCACGAAAGTAGCGGCCGTGGCACGAAGGAACAAGTCCTGCGAGATGGCTCGCGCCTGCGTCAGAAGCGGATGTATGTAATCGCCAATCTACAAAAGGCTTGATCAGCAGATGATACAGACTTTGCAGATTGCAGGCGGGACATACTACATCGCTAGCCAGTCTGTCGCAGAATGATAAGATGACCCTCGCGTTTGCAGGAAAGACCCGTTGGGCTAACTCGCCGTCTATCCGGAACGCTTCTAGGACGTGGCTGATGAAGGCGTCCATGGGCGTAAAGTCCAGCTGTCTGACCTGAGCGCCAGTGGCCGTCTGTGCTTTGCTAATGGCGAGATGCCCATTAGTTGGAGCACAAGTAGCGGTATGTTCAGGGGACAAACTCACATGATGTTCTCCAGCGGATCCCATCGGGCAGTATCATAGAACACCTCCCGCTTCTCCACCCAGACTCTTCCTGATTCCCATTGATCCCGTCCCCCACCCCCTGCTTCCCAGACTTTCCAACTACTTTCCGCTGCCACACGCATACCCGCTTCATCCTTCCTACCATCAGCCACTTCGAACGCTACAAGACAAGTAGAATCGAACCTGTCCGCCGCGGCAAGTAGAGCTTGCCGCAAGAACCCCCAGTCGTGCAGCGGTTGCAGTCGGGGTGACAAGAAATGTAGGAGCGAGAGCAAGATGTCTGATTGAGCGGGTAAGGCTGGCGGTAGCGCGGTGGAGGGCGATGGTGGGAATAGCAGGGATAGGGTCGAGCTTGGCGACGGGGACGAGCGGAGATGTCGACAGAGCGGAAGTAGGGAGAGGTGATACGCTCTATACGCGCGATAGTACGGTCCAGGCGGGGCATTGGACATTGGACCGCTCATTTTCGGGGTGGCAGGCGTTAAAGCGAAGAAGCCCGTCGCTCGCGCTCCTCCACCAGTAGGCCGAGATGGTAGCGGCAAATCATCAAAGTCTAATAGGTTTTGCACCTTGGATCCTCCCGCCCCACCACCATTAGGCTTGACGCCCTCGAAATCGCCAAAGTCAACGTCCTCAAACACATCGTTGGCGTTGTTGCCTTGAGTGGAGAAGTCGCCAAAGTCGTCGTCTATCGATATAGAATTGCGTTGCGCATTGAATGAAGGCTTCTTCGGTGTCGGTAAACTCTTGGGCTGCAATTTCGGCGGTGTCCCTTTTCTCGGGGAGGGCGCTGCTATTACACCAGTCAGCAAGGTTGTCTGAAGTGTGTAAGGTGGTTCGCCACGCACCAGAGTCAGGCGCCAAGCCAAGCAACTTGCATCGAATCTCCCACCCTCTCTCGTCCTTGACCAACCTCGCACACGCCCTACTAGCTCTCGCAACATTGGGCAAGTCTGGTATAGGCAGGAACTCGATGATGCGAAGCACGGCGCTCTCCGGCCATCGCCCTATTGATGGTCCAGAAGAGACTGAGCCTCTCGCATGGGGTTTGGACGGTTTGAGAACCGATGCGAATCTCGCTGAGAGAGCGCCGGTAGATGGTCCGCCCGGCTTCGACGGAGCTATAGGAGCCCACTTGTCCATCTCGCCGTGTCAGTGCGTAGTGCGGTCTAGGAAAGTGCTTTATGTGCTTGGCGTGAAGCGTTGCTGTGAAATGTTATTTGCACGGGTTGAGGTGGACAATCCGGCAAGCAAGAGAACGCGCGTGACTGACTTGACCAACATCTAGCCACGTGTTAGGCACGCGCAAGCGAGTGAAACGCTTCATGACAGTGTACATCTGTGATTACTGACTACCAGCATAGAGCGTTTCATTCCACTAACATATGAAGAGTACAACAAGCTACAGCATGACAGATACACAGTTCCTATACATTAGAATAAGATGACCACGGATCCCCATCCACCACGTCCCGGCGCGCCGCTTACCACTTTGCGACTTGCAATTTGCGCCTATACACATAGCCTACCTAAAAGGAAACCCACTTCCTTCACCAAGGGCGAAATCGTCGAAGAAGCCCCTCAGGTCGAAGTCGAAATTGGGGTCAAAATCAAATAGACCTTCTTGGGATTGCACATTGACGTTGAGGTTCGCGTTCGCGTTCGCATGCACGTTGACGTTTCCGTTGGGCGGTGCTTGACCTCGATGATGACCCAGAGCGCCATAGTCCATTCCGCCTCTTCCTGTTCCTGCTACACCGCTCAGATCTGGGAATTGCTGATTGCCGTGATGCTGATTGTGATTGTGATTGTGGTTATGGTTATGGCTCACACCCATTCCATCAAAGTTGGCGTTAGCGTTGGCGTTGGACCCGATAATGCCGCCTTGTCCATCACCCAGTCCTCCTGTCATCCCGACTGCTCCCCCAGCTCCGCCGGGTATACCATTACTGAATTGGCCATTGAGGTTTAACGATGGCAAATTGAGGTCGGGGTACGACGCGAAATGGAGCGAGAGCGGTTCGGTGCTGGTCATCGGTAACGTCCACGGTATAGGCGACGGATTCGGAAGGGGCGCAGGCACAGCGTCAGAGGATGGTTCAGGCGAGGGGAATCGGGACGGTACAGCCTAAGGTGGATTGACTTGAGCCTGTGATCATCTTTCTTGAGTAAAGATGGTTTAGCTCACGCTCGCATCGGACAACTGTTCCAATTTCTTCGACAGCATGCGCAGCATCTGGCCATAGCGGACGGCAGGATGATCCTTCTCCGGACAAGCAAGTGCGAGTGCCGCACATACGTGGTCTACCAGCTCGCGCACACTGTAGTAGATAACCGCATCAGCTATCGCGACGTACTGTAGTTAAATTTGGTGTACAATGACATACCGAGTCATGTCCTTGCCTGTGACCGCTCCAGAATAGCTGCTCTTCAGCGCAAAGACCGCAGCATAGGAGATGTTGATCAGGTATCTCGAGGGCAGGAAGCGAAGACTGCCCATCTGAGCGAGCCTCAGTGCGATATGCATGATCTCGTTGGCAGCTCCAATGGACTCGTAGATGTATATCGCGTCGGGTGAAGTCGCCGAGCCTGTCAAGTGCCATTATCAGCGACATATGTGAGTGTAAGAAGATGACATACCTCTCGGAAACAGTTGCACTTGGCGAGTCGCATCTCGACCCGTCTTCGCCTCCGCCTCGGCTCGCCACTGTGCGCGCTTCACGTGTGCCGAGTAACCGAAAGACGAAATGTACAGCCTGTTGACGTTGCTGTCAGTGAGGAAGTCATAGGAGCCCAGACAATATTGATACTCACCGTACGTATTGATAGGTCATCCAACTGAGTTCCTTCAGTGCGGGATTAGACCATTGCTTCGGCTTCCAAATAGTCCGATAGCTGTCCAAAGCTGCAGACGGGCTCAGCTCGACCCACAGCTCATGATTTGGAAGAGCTGCACTCACCTCTCCTGAAATGATCCAGGAACAAAAAGTATTCTCCTTGCTTGACCAATACAGCAGTCCTGGTCTTGCTGGGATACAGTATATCATGGGCGTTGGTCATGATCTGAGTCAACTCGACGAGGGCTTGCATGAGAGACGCCGAGTCATCATGCGCCGTATCGTCCGAGTCTGCTCCAGGCGATAATTGCAGAGGGAAGTTGATTCGCGCTGCTGCTTCACCCGTTTGTGAGATGTGCGAGTATCCGACGAAACAGAGCGATGGGCCTCGGGACCAGAACGCGAGGCCTGTGCGGAGACGTGCTAAAGACGTTAGATAGGGCGAGTGGCTTAGGCTGAGATTGACTCATCTATTGTTCGATCGTATAGGTAACACCAGGTCCATACGCTCCGCACACGCTCCACGTCTGGTGTGCGCTCATCTTCATTGATTTCAAGAGCGATTTGATCCACTGCGATGATACAGTATGTCAGGAACGCCAATTGGCCATATGTGAATGAAACCCTCACAGCCAAGCAGGTACGCAGATCGGATAGCCAGACCTGTCAGAGCCCATGTACGCCGATTCTCTGTCCCGTGTACGCCCGCCGACTCCGTTCCGGGCCCAGACAGCAGTTCCAAGCTAGTTTCGTTTGGCGGTGTAGCTTTCTCCCTCGGCAAGTGCTCAGCGAGCAGTAAGACGCCTTCGACAAAGCCTACTGATCCTGGCAGTCCCGCAAAAGAGTAATCTGCCATAGTATCGCGGAGTATGGCCCACGTGCGATCATGGACATCCCTATAACGCGGTTCCGTGGGATGCTTTGACGCTACGGCGATGATGCACGTGAGGAGGAAAGAGTCGTAGTGTGCGAGATCGAGAAGCTGTTCTCGCGTTCGAGGTATCCGGGCAGTCTGAAAAATAGGCTGTGACGGAAAAATTGTAAGCGACAGTCATACTCGTTCGACAATGACTGAGACACATACTAGAGACGGATGGTAATATTGGAAGAACGTTTCGACCATATTTTGCAGTCCCCTCTCGTCTAGTATCCCATGCTTGATCAAGTGGAATTGAGAGAGCTCCCTCACTGGCGACTTGTCCCCTTCATCAACGTCCCACGACACTCTCTTAGCATCTGCTCCTGAAACATGTTTGATTTTCGACCGGTGCTCTTCACCGTCCCCATCCGTCGCTGCGTTGGCCAGTATCTCCAGCGCGTCCATCTCGTTACTCAGACTTGCATTGACGATAGTCCGAGTCCCCTCGGGCTCTGTCCGGCGCTTCCTTGTTCGATGGCCGGGCGAAAGTGCTGAATTGGAAGTAGCGGAGGACTCGCCGAGAGAACCGGGGGTCGTCATATCCCCGTGGCCAACGGAATGGGAGACGTGAGGAGACGACCTGAGCGGCATCCTGCTTGCGGAAGGCTGGGCTGAGGGTCCCGGGTACTCATCTGCCATAGCTGGCGTTTGGAAGCCGTCGTTCCAGATGGCTGTTTGATACGCCGATGCGCTCGGTGGATGAGCTATGCTGGACGACGAGGCAAGTTGAGGGATTTGAGAGGAAGAGCGATCGGCGGAACGAAGTGGTTCGGGAATAGATGGGATCCCAGCTGTAGATCCGAGTCTGCCGGACGATGGCGAAGAGTCCGTAGCCGCAGAGTGTACAGGGTAGATCTCTGCTTGCGAAGTATCCATGAGCTCTTCTTTCAGGCTCGGCGTGGTTTTCCGACGACGTTTCTGTTGGGCACATATCGTCAGCGGCTAGGATTGTGTATCTCCATCGCGAGACAACTTACACTAGGAAGGAATACGCAATCTCGTTGTTCCCGCCGACATCTGGTGCATGGGGGTTCAGACGGTGCGTTCACATCGCCCAGATCGCAGCGAGCTTTGCGAAGGCGGCAATGGACCTATAGAACCGTTCAATGAGCGCCGTGCCCACTTTTGAGCTAGATGGTCAGTACCGCCTCGGGACTTACGCATGCTCTATAACCCCTCTTCGGTGCATGCACCTCCTTGTCATCCTTGCGCTTCTTGTTATCTGCAGATTCTGCGCTTGATCCATCGGCTTGCGCATGGGTGTTGGGTATAGACGCGGAGTTCAAATAATGGTTTGCTGGTGCAGCACTGGACGATGGACCCGCTGCTTGCTGTGGGCGTCCTAGAACATCGAGGACATCGATACTGGATCTGGGTGACAGACGCGATGGCGGATGACCGAGGAGGACATTCGGAATAGCAGTGGCTGTTTGGTCATTGCCGCTTGAATGGCTATTTAATGGGGGTCGGAACGAGCTTGGATTGTGCTGTTGCTGTATGGGATCTGTCGACATGGCTACGACGTCACCGCCGGAAACGCTGCGCGATAAATGCAGGTGGTCGCACTCTCACTGACGGATTGAGTGGTCTTGTGCTTTCACTTTCAAGTTATGTATGTATATGTTGAGTTGGTCATAGCCATTTGGCATATGATATGTGGTCTATTGCAGTAGGTGTTGCGGTTGCAGTTGTGTATAACCGAAACAAAAGAGTGGTACAGTGTATGAGTGATCGACTGTGGCACCGGTTTCATTCACCATTCAATGACTGGCTTAATCCTTTCTCGCCCACTGCCTTCCTGTGTCTACACTCTCCTTCTCCTCGGAGCAGCCCTGCATCTCACTGCCTTCTTCCTGCCCCACTGGTCCCCATCTTCAAAAGGACTTGCTCCGCATCGCTCACCTTCCTCATGGGGGACCTCATCGTGCGATCAGCTCTGATAAATTGTATTATGTAATAACAAGTTCAGGGTACAGAGCAGAGCGGTAATTGACGGGATGAGAGTACGACGGTTGTGTGCCGGGCCAACATCGGTCCGGTAAGAAGCGCTGCTGACATCCACGCATTGAAGACATCTCATGTCTTCGTCTTCTCGTTTTCACTTCTAATTCTATTGTTCTCGTTGACAGACCTCATCAACACACAATATAAGACACACAATAACGCGTTCTCTCTCGTCTTCAATCGATCAACCACTCGCTCAACAGTACTCCCACGAATCACTGCACAATGGCCACCAACGGTACTTCCTCCAAACACCTCTGGGCGGGCGGCCCCTCCGTGCCCCTCGTCACCCCCATGAACGCTGACGAGAGCATCAACTACGATGCCCTCGCCAAGCAGACTGTGCGCCTTGCCAAGGCCGGCGTCGGAATCGTCTTGCTTGGTACCAACGGCGAGGGTGAGTCGTGTCGCTTATCACCGCTCATAGCGGATGACCGTTTACTTACGATGCTTTTTGTTAACGTGTAGCCTCCCACCTGTCTCCCGAGGAGCGCAAGCAGGCCACCATCGTCGTTCGCAAGGCTCTCGACGACAACGGGTTTGCGGATCAGCCCCTTCTCGTCGGCACTGGTGGTGAGTCATCCTCACCTGCGTACGAAAGCGGCAGCCTGCCCTTGCGGATCTACCGAGTCTAGTAGATTCATCAAAGCTGACAATGCAATCCATCTCCCTCGGTGATGTACAGCCGGCTCTGCAAAGACCACTATTGAGGTCACCAAGGAGGCTGCTGCCGTCGGTGCTACCCACTCCATCGTCATCACTCCCGGCTACTTTGCCTTCGCCATGGGCAGGGACAGGGAGGCAATCAAGGACTTTTTCTACAAGGTCTTCGACGAGTCCCCCCTCCCTGTCATGGTCTACAACTTCCCGTGAGTGTCCTTTCTTGATTGAGTCTGCCCATATGAATTACGCCGCAGTAGCTGAAATTTGTGTGTCGACAATAGCGGCGCTGCCTCTGGCATTGACCTCACTTCCGACGAGATCAACGTTCTTGCCGATCACCCCAACTGTTTCGGTGTCAAGGTGAGTCGTTCCACATACTGAACGAGACCACCATGCTAAAACTGCATCTCACGCGCTAGCTCACTTGCGCCATGATTGGCAAGGGCCACCGTATCGCGGCCTACACCCAGTCGCCCGAGTTCCTCGCCAAGAGGGGCGGCGACTTGCAGAAGTCCTCCGCCACCGGGCAATTCCAGGTCCTTCCCGGATTCTCAGAGAGCACCCTCCCTGCGCTCGTCTCTCGTCACACCGGGTAAGTCCAGCATACTTACCAATGCGTCACGACGGAGAGCTGATGGCATGGCGCAGTATCATCACCGGTACCGGCAATGTCATCCCCAAGACGATCCGCCGACTGTGGGACACCTCCGTCGCGGGCCTCAAGGGCGACGCTGCGGCGCTTGCCGAGGCGATGAAGCTGCAGGATCGCGTCGCGCGCGCGGACTGGATTATCGTCAAGGGCGGTATCCAGGGGACCAAGTTCTTCTTGGACCACTTTGTGGAGAAGGGCCTGGGCGGTTCAGTGCGATACCCCCTGGGCCCCACTAGCGATGCTGTCAAGAAGATGATCTCCGAGGAGCTCAAGGAGGACTGGGAGTTCGAGTCGTCCCTGTAGGGTACCTGAGCTTGTGGCTGTTTCGAGCAGATGAGCAAGTTGGGCTAGCTGTCGTACATTCTAGTGGTATCATTGAATCTACTGTATCGAACAACGTTTGTCAGACGCATAACCAGTATGCATCACGCGTCGCATTCGAAATCTACCACAGCAAAGTCCATTCCGAAGTGATGATTTATAGTAAGATAAGATCTCAGTTTTGCTAAACTACAAAGTAAGATAATAATCCGCCAGAGCGTTGGGACTCCCATCAGAGTTCTCCATGCCCCACGACGAGCTGCTCTGATCTGGGAAAGCGCCGAACCACGCCCAGCGATCGACGTATGCAGCTCCGTCTCCGCGGAACCACTCTACGACAGTATCCATGAATGTCGTCGTCTCGTCGGCTGTGCAGTAAGTCACGGGCGACGTGCCGAAATCGACACAAGCGAACTCTGTGACCCACATCGGCTTGCCCTGCGCGGGGAACGACTGTAGCAGCCTCGTTAGCAAAGATACGATGTGAGGCGTAGGCTGATAACGAGAGTATGCTCTATTTTGAAGCCAGTTACGACGTGGGGGCAGTACTCACCTCGATATAGCTGATCATGTCCGCGGCGACGGTCCCGTAAAAGTGAATAGGGACGAAATCGAACGTGCAATCACCGGCACAAGCGGTGATCCAGTCCTGCGCGTGCACATTGACTGTCAGCCACGCACTGGTTGTCACAGGTGCGCTGGCGGATGGGAATGGGTGATACTCACGTCGAACCACGTCGTGCTGCCTCGGGCGACGGCCGGCGCGCCGATTTTGAGATCGGTGGTGAGCGCCGCGGTCCATTGCTGATGCAGGGAAGCGGCTGTCGTGGCGTCGATCTCTGATCCACCGACCGCGATGGTCTGGTCGGCTAGTCATTATCATGGTCTCAGCGATAGCACAGCGATAGCACAGCGATAGCACAGCGATAGCACAGCGATAGCACAGCGATATCCATCGCGCTGAAGCGAGAAGAATGAAGCGTGAAGAATGAAGAACGAAGACGGAAGACTAAGGAAGGAAGGAGACTCACGCTCATTAAAACTCAAGATATACTCTGTCCCACTAGGGAACAACGCAGACGCAATCTCATCCGCGTCCACGCTGCCCCATACACACGGAACGAACTCTACCCCGCTGACGTCGAAGCTCGTCAGACCCCAATTCCAGTACCAGTCCAATCCCGTGAACGCCGATAGGTCGGAGTACCCCGTGGAGTCCACCCCGAGTCCGACGGGGCCCGTTGATGACGTGGTGCTGGCGGACGCGGAGGCTGCGCTGGCGCTGGCGGTTGTAGCTGTCGTAGCTGTCGTAGCGGCGGCTGCGACCGTGGTTGCCGCGGCCGAGGTTGCAGAGGCGATAGCCGTGTTCGAGACACTAGCGATACTGGCGATGCTGGTCGTGGCTGAGAGAGCCTCAGAAGACGACGCAACGACCACGGCGGAAGTGGCTATTCCTGCCGTACTCGAAGCGCTATGCGTCGTGCGAACGGTGATCGTCGAAGTGACGGTAGGAACAGCACTCTTCGTTGCCGCTGTGGTAGCAGCAGTGGACACGGTTGCGCCGTCACTACTGGCAGAGGAAGAATGGTGACCATGACTCCCGCCCACAGCGACAGCCGCTACTGCGTCCAGCGTCGTGCTGCTCGTAGACACTGCGGTTGAGGACGAGGACGAGGCCGCAGCCGTCGACACGCTGCTGGCAGCGGCGGCAGCGCAATTACGAGCAGCCGGAGCGGCCGAGGCTAGGCCTGCGAAGAGTGGCAGGAGAGCCAAGAGAGATGCCGGGTTCATCGTGAGGTCGATGGTTAATGGTTAGGAACGCATGGAAATATCAGGGCGAAAGAAGGCAGAGATGGGTATCTACAATATCAACAGGGTAGGGAAGGTAAGGACAGTGGGATCAGATAAAGACTGACTGTAGTGAGAACGGTATGTAGAGAAAAGAACGAAAGCCTCGAGTCTTGCAAAGATCACGATGACTATGTAATTATCAAGAGGGAAGAAAGAACCGACTGCTGCTCATCGTCCATCATATACGCCAGTTGACGTAAAGACGATCACAGTAAGCCGCATAACACAGGAAGCGACAGCATAGCCTACAGACCATAGACCAGGGATAGGTAGTTGTGGATGAGAGCAAGGGGTCGATAATCATGATTACCATCGCAATCTCGTCGAATTTACCCCTGCCAATTGCAATCAGCTTTCTCCTCCTTTCACCTTTTCACCTTTGAGACCAGGGATGGCCAAGATGGTGATGCCCCTTACTGTACCCGTCCAGTCAAAGATCAAAGGATGTATCAACGAGGTGAAACATCCGAGGCACGGGGTCTATCAATCAATTGCCAGTATGAACCCCGTTCCCGACAAGCGAATCACAAGCGCATATGTAAGTACGATGCATGTACATGATGATTCTATAAACACTATGACTAGTCGAGAATGCAACTACCACTCCCTGATGACACCGTCCGGACCGCGGAAAAGGGGGTTGATCCACGGCTCGAGCTTCTCCGCTTCCTTCGCTTCGCTCCTAATCAATTCTTCGTCAAGCTCGATACCGAGACCCGGGCCAGTCATGAGGCCTATTGAGCCTTGCTCGACCTTGAAGACGTCCGGGTTGGTCATGTATGTGAACAAGTCGAAGCCGCCAGTGTTGTAGTGCATCTACAGTACCAGACTTTGATCAGCACTGACTCTAGGTATTGCCAGCAGCAAGAAGGAGAAGACGCAAGAGCTCACCTTCCAGGACATCTCGCAGACGACAAAGTTGGATGTTGAGAATCCGACATGCAGTGAGGCAGCGAAGGCGAGTGGGCCGAGAGGGCAGTGAGGAGCAACACCGATGTCATATGCCCTACCAGCATCTTTTGTCAGCAATGAACAACACCGCATAAGATGCACTCGCGACTCCACTCACTCGGCCATGTTAGCGATCTTCTTGGTCTCGGAGATACCGCCGGCGTGCGCAATGTCAGGCTGGATGATATCTATACAGCCCGCCTCCTGAAAACGCAGCTATGGGTCAGCTTCTACACCTTGCATGATGGAGGTCGATCACCCACAAAGTACGGTCGGCAGTCGAGACGGGTGAAGAGACGCTCGCCAAGCTGGTAGCCACCTATCAGTATGTTTACTTGCAGCCCAACCTCAGTTTAACTCACAGCAATGGGAATGGTGGTCTTGTTGTACAAGTCCTTCAGCTCGTTGACGTGACCGGGAAGCAGGGGCTCCTCGATGAACAGCGGTCGGTGAGGCTCCAGAGCAGCGGCCAATTGCTTAGCCATACCTTTATGCACTCGACCGTGGAAATCACTATGAGGATCCCGCGTCAACTATGGAAACCCTCACAAAGCACGAAGGCGACTCACAGACCAGCGTCGAGGCCGATGGATTTGACCTGGGCTAAGCGGTTGACAGTGTCGTCCAGAGCGTGAGGAGAGTCGAGCCATCCAATAGACTCCGTAGCGTTCATCTTGACGCGAGTGAAGCCTTGCTCCTTTCGCACCTTCGCCTGCTCCAGTACGTCCGAAGGTCGGTCTCCGCCACTATCATCTCTTCATCAGCCACCTACGTTCGAGGGATGACCAAAATAGAGAGAAACTTACACCCAGCCATAGACGTCACATCGCTCTCGGACTTTGCCGCCCAGCAACTCCCAAACGGGAACACCGAGGACTTTGCCCTTGATGTCCCAAAGCGCGATATCGACTCTGCAGGTCAATGTTAGCAATGCTGTCACCTCTGAGCTGTATGCTGGGATTCAGCTCACCCGCTGATGGCAGACATCAGGACTTCACCACCTCGGTAGAATCGATGACGGACGAGATATGTGTAGATCTCCTCGATGTTCATCGCATCCCAGCCTATCAGCCTGTACCGCTAGACGTCAGCATACCTGGACCGATGAGCCACAAACTTGGGGCGCACCTTCGGGTAATGTCTTTCAAGCTTCCCTGCACTGCCTCGGTATGACCCTCGAGAGTCCCTTCTCCCCAGCCCACTACCCCGCCCTCGGTCTCGACACGGACGAACAGCCATCGAGGACGGATATAGAAGTTCTCAATCTTGGCAATCTTGGTTGAACCCCGTGTTGAAGCGCTAGCGTGAGGTGTTGGCACAATAGGTCGCTGGATACCTTTGACGTATTTCGCCGCGAGGTCCGAAGGGGGGAGGTACACCGCTTGGCTGTGAGACTCCTCCGACGCGAGCGTGGTGGTGCCCAGAGGTTGAGGTGAGTTGGCTGACATTATGCTATGATGGTATGGTGTCGTAGTGGTGCGACTGTGCGTGCTACTATTGCTTGGAGTGTTGAAGCAGGAGTACAACTTTTGACCAATTGGTTCTTATGGCAATACAGACATAGACGCTGCTCGCGCCGAAGCCGGTCAATTCGGCCCGAGCGGTATTTGCCGGCTGATGGGGCACGGTGAATTACCTAATTAAGGAAATTGGTTCCATGCGCCAGCTGTCTCAAGGTGGTAAGACTACAGTGTGCGATGCGATCTCTGTTTACGAGAGGGTTTTCCAATTTCATTACGTCGGTGGGGACCGATACGGCACCGCTGCGAGACCTCGAGTTACCGGCTTGGGCCGCGAGATGACGCTGGATCCCTTGCTATCCCGACTGTTCTGATCGGGTTATCAAATGAGGAGTGAGCGAGGAATGAAAAAACAGGATGTGAGGCTCCGCGGGGCGATTGGGTCTAGAGACATATATAAATAGGGGGCTTCAAGGCCCCTTAGACCTTTCTGCTCATTCCCCATACTCCGTATTCCATACGCTCGACCACCACATTGCGAGGTACCGCACTTTCATCTTATCGTATACTCTCGTGCCAAGCGGCAAACACACTCTGTTGATATCGACTCAAAATGGCGACGGCTGCTTACAATGAGGAGAAGATGACCGAGACTCAGCACGAGCACGGCAACCCCGCGTACCACTTTGACGACAAAGTAGATCGTCATTTGGCCGTCCAGATTCCGGAGAGTCTCCGCGGTCTTAGCGAGTCCGAGATTGTGGCCATCGATAAAGCTGCGACGCGCAAGCTCGATCTCTTGCTCATGCCAGTCTTGGTGGCGCTCTATATCCTCAACTACCTCGATCGTCAGAACATTTCATCTGTATGTCATCTCACCTTCGATTCTAGCTGCGGAAAGCCAGACATTGATACCATATGATACTCGCAGGCCAAGATCGCCGGTATCGTGACCGACCTGAAGATGACGACCGTGCAATACAACACCGCCGTATCAGTCCTGTTCGCCGGTTACGTATCACTGCAAGTGCCCTCGAACATGATCGCCTCCAAGATCGCGTACCCTGGTATCTGTGCGTACAAATGCTCGTTCCTGAAACAGCTGGAAGCATACTGATTCGGTACTCAATCACAGATATCTGCATCATGTGTGCCGTCTGGGGCGTGATCTCAGGATGCACTGGTGCCGTACAGTCATTCGCTGGTTTGGCGGTCTGTCGATGCTTCCTTGGTTTCGCCGAAGCCGCTTTCTTCCCCGGCGCTATCTTCCTCGTCTCCACTTTCTACGAGAAGAAGCAGATGGCTTTCCGCACTGCCATTTTGTACTCGGGCTCGCAGATCGGTAATGCCTTTGGTGGTCTGTTCGCTCTTGCAATTTTGAACCTCGACGGCGCGCACGGTCTCGAGGGGTGGAGATGGCTCTTCATCGTCGAAGGTGGGTCTGCCTGCTACCCGATCCTCATTCAGCATAATCACATCTGACGCTCTTGGACTTTTCAGGTATCATGACCGTTGGACTCGCCCTCATCTTTGCTACTTTCATCCCCAACAAGCCCCGCACCATCCGCTGGCTCACTCAGCAGGAGCGCGACCAGCTCCAGTACCGTCTCGAGGTTGACCGTGCGTCTAAAGACGCCTCGGATGAGGTTTCTGTCGGCGTCGCATTCAAGATGGCCGTTACGGACATCAAGACTTGGTTGCTCTGCGGTACCCTTGGTACGTTGTCGTGTAATTCCCAGAACCCACCAGCGCTGACCGATCCTTTCTATCAGCTATGAACTACATCGCTGCTTCCGTGACCAACTTCTTCCCTGTTGTCGGTAAGTCGGACGACAATATGCTGTGACTGCAAGCACTTGTGCTGATTAATCCCGTATTTTAGTTGCCGGTCTTGGCTTCAAGCGAACCATTACTCTTGCCATTACTTGCCCGCCATACGTGTTGTGCTGCATTGTGCTCCTGATCAACGGATGGCACAGTGACAAGAAGAACGAGCGGGCGCTGCACATCATCTGCCCCTTCTTCTTCACGATCATCGGCAACGTCATCGCCATCTCCACGACCAAGATCGCGCCTCGCTACGTCGCCATGTGCCTGCTCCCGCCCTCATTCTACGCGGCCTCGATCGTGATTCTCTCATGGATCAGTTCGTCCATGACTGGTCCCGCCGTCAAGCGCGCTATTGTCTACGCCCTCATCAACGCCCTCTGCAACACGCCCAACATCTGGACTTCGTACCTCTACTACGACTCGCCGAGGTACATCGCTGCCTTCGGCGTCGACCTCGCAGCCGCCGTAGGCACAATCTTCTTCGCTGCTGGAACATGGTACTACCTCCGTGGCCAGAACCGCAAGATTGAGCGCGGGGAGCCATTAGGTCCCTCCGGTCCTTCTGCTGTTCAGCTCGAGGGCGGATTCAAGTACCAGCTTTAAAGCAGTCGTTAGGTAGGGAATGTATATATGGTAACTTGGTAGGGATAGCTTGCATCTTCGTGAATGGCCTATGCATCTTTTACATACAAGAAAGGAAAGATATAGTGGAGCACGCTACGAAACATGAGGGTACAGAGTACATGCTCTAGCACATGTTGCACGTCATTCGTTGAAGACCGATGAATGAATAGACATGTGTTCAACAAGGCACGGTCCGATCGGGCCGTCTGGCACCAGCACGTCTTTCACCTCCACCCGACTAGCGCAATTCGGGATGACATTCATGCGAAGGCAGGTGCTTAACGAGCAGCAAGGGAGGTATATGTAGCTGGGGTACAGCGATGTATCTGCGTGTTTGTAACAGACGACTCATCAAAGTGCGACCGATAGCTTCATTGTAGCCGACAGATATGGCCAAGACATCCCAAGACTGCGTGGTGCTCCTCGTACGTCCAACTCACACCTCCTCATCACAGGAGTGCATTCGGCAAACCAGCTGACAGCTTCTTTGTGGTAGGGCGACAGCCTGACGGAGTTACTGGAAGTGCCGGGGAACTTCCACGAGCAGATGACCAGTACGTGCAGCGCTTTCCTCACTGCTTGACCGCTTGACCACTCGACTGGACTCTGATTGATAAGTAATCTGCGAGCAGAAGCGTATTCGCGCAAATTGGACATCTTCAATCGCGGTATCGGTGGATTTACAGCCAAGTGGTATGTGGCCTGAGATCCCGAGGCCTACAGTGATGTTCTGTATGAATGACAGAATGACTTCGTAGGACCGCACCGCTCTTCGATTACTATTTCGCGCGCAAGGGCGAGACTGGGACGGTCGTGCGTCTGGTGACCATTATGTTTGGTGAGTGCATCTCGCTTCTCTTCGCATCTTCATTTGACGTGTGACATGCGACACCAACTCTATGTCATAAGGAAGCGCACTGCTTATGTGCTGGGCTGATACATCCTGCATTCCGTGCGTGTAGGGACAAACGACTCCTGTCTACCGCCGAAAGAACAGGCGAACCCACCCTCAGCATACCGAGAGCAGCTGAACCAGTTCCTGACCGCCTTCACCTCCCCCGACTCTCCTTACGCCATAGCCGAAACGCCAGTGAGCATCGTGCTCATCACGCCGCCGCCGGTGCACGCGCCCATGGTACCTATCACAAGTCGACATCTGCGGACGTTGGAGCACTGCAAAGAGTACGTCGAGGTCGTGCGCGATCTTGCACGGGAGTGGAAAGTGCGCGAAGAAAGTAGGGAGAATCGGACCGGGTGGAAAGTTGGGCTAGTCGATATGTGGGCTGGGATCGAGGAGGCTGCTGGCGGTCTAGGCGATGGGCTGGAGCCCTTCTACACGTACGTGATGCCCTGTCACCGTCATACACTTGCACCATCGATGACTGGTATGAGAGTCACTGACATGTCGCTTTACTTGATCCCGGTTGTAGAGACGGCGTGCACCTCTCGCCCAAGGGCTACGCGGTCTTGTGGGAACTATACAAGACCCTCATCAAGACGGACTTCGCGAACCGGGGGTTGGACTGGGAGGATCCAGAAGATCTCCCTCGACCCATACCTTAGTGAGCACCAATTGGACCAGTCCTGCAGCTCTGCAGGACTGCGTGTCACTCAGAGCAAGATCTGACGG
The DNA here is from genome assembly GCA_026538355.1 of Cryptococcus sp. GC_Crypt_5. Lineage (NCBI taxonomy): Eukaryota > Fungi > Basidiomycota > Tremellomycetes > Tremellales > Cryptococcaceae > Cryptococcus > Cryptococcus sp. GC_Crypt_5. The sequence goes on from JALPBZ010000041.1 coordinate 115,777, forward strand.
TGTTCATGACTTGACTTGATAGCTGGGCAGACATCGATCTGTCGAGGCCAGAGAGCGTGCTGGAGAGGCTCAAGCTGCCCAAGATCAGACAGGGACCGGCGTTCCAGAAATGATGCATTTAGGGCAGAGGGCATGTGCCATGAAGTTACTGAGGCTGCACACACTCATGGATAGATAGGCATGCTCAGTTCACACAGACAGATGAAGTAGATGATAGAGTAGGATTGTACATGGATGCGAGTACGATCACAACACTGCAGGCGTGAATGAAGCTGCCGGCGTCTATTATGCCGAGGTGATAGACCGGTGACCGGCTCCTTCTTACCGGATTGTTGTTGCGCATCTTGCATGTTACACATTCCATGACGCTGCATCTCTTTTACTGATCGAGATCTGAATCTCGCCTCGTCACAATACCCCGGCAAGCATGGCAGCACCCATACAAGACGCCATCGTCCTCTTCGTAAGCTCGCGCAACGCAGAATCGCAGCGCAAGCGTAATCGCGCTGATCAATCGAACGGTGAACGCAGGGCGACTCGCTGACATCGCGCCAGGAAGTCCCATGGAACCTGCATCACTGTCTCAGCCGTCAGTACCGTACACAAGCTCACTCAAAGTCACAGCGTAACTGAATAAGACGTCTTGCATGTTCAGGAGCGTACAATCGGAAGCTCGATGTGCTGAACCGCGGTTATGGGGGATACAATACCGTATGGGTCAAAGAGCTCTTTGATCAGGTCTTCGCCTCGCAGAGTTCTGCCGCGTACAGTCCCGCCTTGCGGCTCGTGACTATCTGGCTTGGTGCGTCTTGGTCACTCAGCTTGGTCCCTCTTCACTGACGATGAAACGATCTGATACCGTCGTGATAGGGACGAACGACGCTGCACTTCCCGGCAAAGTCCAGCATGTCCCCCTAGACGCATTCAAGAAAAACATGAACGACTTCCTCACCCTCCTCACCTCCCCGACCTCATCGTACGCCTCGGCCAAACAACCCAAAGCGCTGAATATCGTGCTAATCACGCCGAGCATATTCAACCCGCTCCAATGGGAGAAGGACGTACCCCAGAAAGATAAATCGCGCGATCCGGATAATTCGCGAAAGTATAAAGACGCTGTACTGGAGTTGGGGCAGCAGTGGAAGGCGAAGGAGAAAGAGCAGGAGGGGGAGGGATGGAAGATTGGTACGATCGATCTGTGGCAGGCGATGACTGAGGCGAATGAAGGGCGGGAGCAGGGCCCCGAGTTGGAGAAGTTCTTCAAGTCAGTCCTACGTCCTCATCTTCTCACTTTCTCACTTCCTCAAATTCTCATCTTGTTATCCTTTCTCTGCGCTACTTGCTTCGGTTTGAATCTCTCTATGATCTGACAGCATGAAAATTGGCGACACGCAGTGACGGACTTCACTTCACCACCGAAGGCTATGCTGTACTATGGGACAAACTCTCATCCCTCCTCAAAACCGACTTCGCTGGTAGGGGACTTGACTGGGACGATCCCCAGGACCTGCCCTTCCGTGCGCCAATGTAAGTCTCTTCCTACATCTCCTCTCCTACGTACCAAGGATCTACACTAAATAGCCATCTGCACGTGTCACAGCTGGGAAAATATAGACTACGATCGGCCAGCTAGCGTTAGGGAAAGAATGGCGCTTCCTGCTTGTAGGCAATGACAGTGCCGACACGCAAGGATACCTGAACGCGTGATCCAGAGTTTAAGAACAGGAGAATATAATTCCCTCAAGGACGCCATTGACATGCCTTCATGACGCCAGCACTCAGCCACCTTATGTATCTGTGCAATACCAATGTCGGGGTGACTTGATTTCGATATTTAGCTCACTTAGTCCACACACGGAGGTGAAGAGGGTTGGCAGCGCCGTAAGTATAAGCACAAGCATAGCCGGGATCGTAATCGTAATCGCAACCGATATCGGTCAAATCCGATCGTACTTAACCGATTACACGACAGATGGAAGATTGCGACGTATGGAACCATAAGTCGTGCTTCTCTCTAGCCTCGTCTCCTCTCTAGTCTGCTCACAGCTCTGTGTCGACTGTCAATACATAGCAGGGAATCAGTGTGTCTTAGAGTATGTATTTGCCCCCTTCATAAGCTTACGGTAGAACAGCAGCAACACAGCAACACCCCGACGGACAAGCAATATGGGCACAGGGCCAATCCACCTCCCGCTGAATAACTCAGAAGTTGGCGTGGGCAGTACACGGACCAAGGCTCCCCTCGCCGGGAAACGCCTGTCCCTCCTACTCCTCCTCCTACTCCTGGCGAGCAGTGCCGTGCTCCTGCACCCTTTGGTCCAATCCCAATCCCAAAATCCCATCTCTGGCGTTGCGGGATGGGCAGGATGGACAGGATGGAGCCAAGGTTACTCCCCAATGAGGAGTGAGGAGAGGAGCAAGACATCGTGTGCCCAAGCGGACCCTCTCCTTCCTGGGGATTACAACATTTCTGAAATATGGAAAGAGAAGGATATCATCATTGAAAGACTTCAGAAAGCCGTACGTCACACTCGGGTACTCATGCTTGTCGTGTCGACAAAGCCCAGTAGAGCGATCATGCTTACTACGTCCATATGATCATGTGGTCTTGTAGATTCGGATCGATACGCAGACGTTCGATGATCTGGGGGATGTCACTACCGATCCAGCATGGCACAAGTTTGTCAAGTTCCACGACTGTCAGTCGTTCATCCTCCCCTTTTCTCCTCTCAAGTATTCCTGGTACAGAGCTGATAGCAAGATGTGGTTTAGTCCTCGAAAGCAGCTTCCCCCTCGTGTACGTCTTCACCCTGTCCTCCGAGTCCACGCAAGTCTTTCGTATGGCTGATATGCTGTTATTGTCGTTGTGTGCAGCTACCAGAAAGCCCAAGTGACGGACAAGAACTACGCGTTGCTGTATGAGCTCCCTGGCTCGGATCCTGCTCTGAAACCTATCCTGCTCACTGCTCATCAAGGTGAGCATCGCTACACCGCTGCAGCGATGCAGAGCGACAGCGTCAGCTCTCTATTCATGTAGAACGTGGGGACTGACCGCCCGTGTCTGGACTTGTACTGCAGACACCGTCCCTGTTCTCCCGACTACTCTGGATCTGTGGACCCATGATCCCTTTGGAGGGGAGTACGATGGCGCGCACATCCACGGTCGGGGTGCGGCAGACGCTAAGAACAGCTTGATTGGTACGCCACCTAGCTCTCCGCAGCGTCGATGTCCCTATAGACTCGATGGTTCATGATGGTCAAGTACTGATCACTTCTTCTACATTTCCTCAGCGATCCTCTCAGCAGTAGAGCACTTGCTTGGCTCGACGGACTTCGTACCCCGCCGCACGATTCTGATTGGATTTGGTAACGACGAGGAGATGCGAGGTGCGGGTGCCGAGACGATATCCCAGATCCTGTTGGACAAGTACGGCAAGGACTCGATCGCGCTGTGAGTAACATCTTTGCGCCTCTCAAGGCATCTTGCGCAAACAGCTACTCGAGCTGACGGCTCCTGACGCTATCTCAGCCTGATCGACGAAGGCTCGGGGCTCATCGAGACGTGGGGCCAGCAATTTGCTCTTCCCGGCGTCGCAGAGAAAGGCGCAGCGAACATCCAAATGACCGTATCAACACCAGGCGGCCACTCCTCCGTGCCCCCGCCACACACAGCGATCGGCCTCACCGCGCTTCTGATCGCGGAACTAGAAGCCAATCCGTCTGCACCATCAATCGCCCCGCGAAACCCCGTGTACGGCTATCTGACTTGCGCGGCACAGCACGCCGCCGATATACCGATACAGCTCAAGAAGCTGACGCTGAAAGCTGGCAAGGGTGATGGGAGAGCGTTGAGGCAGTTGCCGGCGGAAGCGGAGAAACATGGGTTTGGACCTCCGACTGGACCTGGACAAGGGAATTCGATCAGAGCGCTGTTGTCTACTACTCAAGCGGCAGATATCATCCAAGGAGGTCTCAAGGTCAATGCACTGGTGCGTACTGAATCTCTCTACTCGCCCCGTTCATACCTTCGGCTGCTAGCGTTGCTATGTAACATGATGAATGACGGACGAGCTGACTCGGCGGACTCGATCGCAGCCGGAATCAGTGACGGCGAAGATCAACTACCGAATCAACTTCCTGTCCAACCAACTCGAACTGCAGCAGCGGACCACGGAGATCCTATTGCCCGTAGTGGAGGAGAAGAACTTGACGCTGATTGGATTCGCCGGCGAGACCGTCTTCTCAGGGAATGGGCTGAGCACAGTGAACTTGTCCCTGGTCGGCATGTCTGGCGATCCATCGCCTTATAGCCCTGCGGACGTGAGCGATCATTCATGGCGCTTACTCGCTGGAACGGCAAGAGGAATATGGGCGAGTCGGAGAAACGTCAGTTCCGATGGCGCCGTAGTCGAGCTGGAGAAAGGGAAGGATCTGATCGTGGCGCCTTTCGCTAGTACGGGGGTACGTATCTCATCGCCCTGGCTCTTCCAATACTGTACACAATCTTGCGGCTGGACATTGGCTGACTGGAGTGTGCTGCCCAGAACACCGACACGAGATATTATTGGGATCTTACGCGCAATATCTACCGGTTCCGCTATACCCCGATGTCCGGCTCGCCTAACCAGCATACTATCAACGAGTACACGACCGCCGACGACCTGGTGGAGTTCACCCGCTTCTACCTCGCCATCATCTTGAACTATGATCAGGACAGAGACCTGCCTTGAGAGATAATCAGCAGTATTACGTGAGACCTTGTGTCAATCAGCATGTCCAGAAGTGTCAGTATGCCTTGGCAGTCATCGATGCAACCCGAATTGTTCATCCACATTTTCATTCATGTCACTCCACCCTATACTAAATACTAGATACTGAAATACTAATCATGTATCTGATTCCAAACTCGATCGCTCACGTACATACTGAAAAAAAGAAAAGCTAAAAATAAGAGAAAATCACTACACTACACTTCACTGTCACCTTCTACTGTACTCTTGCTTATCATCAAAGAATACATCTCCAGCTCACTTCCAATCGTTCCCCTAGATTGGATGTCCTTGTGCTCGTAGCTCGATAAGCAATAATCGATATTGGTGATTGAGCTGTATCGAGCGGGAGATAAGAGTCGTTCAAAGTGAAATATGGCTATCGCATCGTCGATCAGACCGCCGTTCGCCAGACTCTTGTGGTTGACATGATGATCATAAGGCATAGTGATCATCGTCTTGAAAGGTAAAACGCTTAAGCCTCCTCGTGGCCATAAGCAGCGGCGTACATCGAGGGGCGATAAGGGCCGAATCCGAAGAAATCGGTTTCGTGCTCGGCCTGGCGCTCGCGCCTGCCGCCAAAGCCATGCTGGCCTGGACCGAAGGCGCCATGGTGTCGACCGCCAAATCCAGGTCCGCCGAAGCCGGGGCCACCGGATCTAGGTCCACCGAAGCCAAAGCCGCGGGGGGCGCTGGATTCACCTTCGAAGAAAGGAGGAGGAGGGGGGCCCCTCATGCCAAAGTGTTCAGAGCGGAACGCATCGGGAGGAGGGGGGCCGCGGCGACCTTCGCGACCACCACCAAAGTGCGCAAAGCCGAAGTCTTGAGGAGGCGGGCCGCGTCGGTCGCGACCGCCAAAGCCGAGTTCGGCAGGGGGAGGACCCCTCATGCCGCCTCGGTGGCATGCGCCGAACTCGGGGGGAGGAGGACCACGCTTGTCGAGGCCACCGTGGCCGCGGGGACCACGAGGACCCTTGCTGAAGCCGTGAGGACGACGGCCGAAGGCACGACGGTGGTGGCGAAGGAGAGCGCG